>SJYC01092053.1:0-49879 GCA_006408675.1 Madoqua kirkii | reverse complement strand
TGTACATGTGTGTGTTTTATAAGAGTTGCAGCTTTCTGATCCTTTCCCTCACTATCAATGGGGATTAACTGCCTTCTGACCTGCCTACACCATTGAGAATTTGTGAGGATTTAATCACTCTTTTCATCACATTCTCATATTACCTGTCATTTGTTGAGTATTTATTATTTACCAGCACTTACTCACTTTGCCTGCACAATTAATCCAGCAAAACCCAGAAGGCACTGCCTCCACCATTCAGATCAGGAAATTGAAGCTCCTGAAAGGTGATATGATGAGTAAACGTTTACTGAGAGAACTCCACAGAAACTAAAAGTCTATGCAGATATAAGATGATGAATGACACATTCCTTTTTATTTTTTAATCCAATTCATATTTACTAAGTGAAGATCATGTATTAAATATTGGGCTTACTAAGATTTTTATATCCTGGATATAAGATAAACAAGGCACAAACCTGCCCCTCAAGAAATGTAGTCTGGTCAGAAAACTAGAAAATGCCTGGACTTCACACAGCTTAATACACAATACCAAACCAGTATATAATAAGAGACGTGTTACCTTTGTTCTCGTTTCTGACTTGCTTGGTTCTACTCTTTGAAGGCTATGACAAACCTAGACAGCATTAAAAAGCAGAGGCATCATCTCGCCAACAAAGGGCCATCTAGTCAAAGCTATGATTTTTCTAGTAGTCATGTACGGATGTGAGAGTTGGAGCACAAAGAAGGCTGAGCACCAAAGAAGTGATGCTTTTGAATTGTGCTGCTGGAAACAACTCTTGAGAGTCCTTTGGATAGCACAGCGATCACACCAATCAATCCTAAGGGAAATTAACCCTGAACACTCACTGGAAGGACTGATGCTAAAGCTTCAATAATTTGGCCACCTGATACAAACAGCCAGCTAATTGGAAAACATTCTGTTGCTTGGAAAGATTGAAGGCAAAAGGAAAAGAGGGCTGCAAAGGGTGAGACAGTTGGATAATGTCACCTATTCAATAGATATGAACTTGGGCAAACTCTGGGAGATGGTAGGGACAGGAAGCCCTGACATGCTGAGGTCCATGGGGTTGTGGAGTCAGACACAACTTACTGACTGAACAAGAACAACAGCTGTGGAGTCTACTACCTTGAGTAGGTTTGGATAAATAACTCTCAGATCCAAGTTTTCATGTCTGAGTAAGAGAGATAATAGAGTATTCCCCTTGCAAGGTTATGATGGAATGAATTCTATCTGTAGATATAATGTGATATGTGTATTCTTTACATTAAAGGAACATGAGTCCTGGAGTCAAGTGGAACCATGTTTTAATCTTAAAAAGTAAGTTTGGCTCAATGACCCTGGACACATGATATCATCTCTGAGTCTCATATCACATGTGAGGATAATTTTTATTTGCAAGGTGGTTGAAAAAATGGAAGTTTACTAAATGCAAGCACCTGGCACGTAATGGGTATGGAGGAGGGTTTGTTTTCTTCCTACCTACCCCAAGCATTTTCTCTTCTTTGTGGTAGCACAGGAGAGAAGTGAGTTTTTCTCAGGGATGCAGGGGTAGGCTTATGGGGAGATAATACAGGAGGACCTTGAAAGCCCCTTGTGTAGGTGATGGATGAACATGCAAGGGAAAAATATAGACAAAAATAGGAAAATCTTGATATATGCTGTCTTAACCTCTGCAGCCTCCTTATTTCCATCAAGATAAGTCCCAACTTCTCATCCTGGCACATGAGTTTTCCATGTCCTGGTACCCAACAATGGAAGCCAAAAAAGAGTGCGCTTCTACTGCCCAGGGTAAGACATACATAGAGAGTGTTCCCATGCCAAGAGACAGAGCCTCAGAAAGACAACTCAGATTCAAACGCCTAGAATTTGATGCGATGTTGAGAGCAAGGGCTGTGCCGGCAATGAGCACTGAGTTCCAGTCCTGGTTTGGACACCCTCTGTCTTTGTGACTTTGGGTAAGGTACTTCTTCAACTCTTAATTTCCCCATTTGAATAATTCTCCCTTATGGCAATTAAATAGAGTTTAGTTCATGGGGTGGTTCCAAAGATGAAAGGAAATAATGCATAAAAGACACTTAGAGTAATGCCTGACAATAAGTGAAGTGCTAAATAAATGATAGCTGTTTTTATAAACTGCTCATTTGATCAGATCAAAGGAATCAAGAGGATTTTTCTTCCAAGGCTGCTCACAATGACCACAACAGAAACAAGAGAGGCATTATTACTGGCCCTGGGGGTGGCCTCTTCCCAGTGATTCCAGCTTTGGGAAGGCATTGGAACAGACTATAGAGCCCAGAAATGAATGCACTCACTTTGGTCAATTAATCTACAACAAAGGAGGGAAGAATATATGATGGAGAAAAGACAACCTCTTCTATTAGTGGTGGTAGGAAAACTGGACAAGCTATATGTAAAAGAATGAAATTAAAATATTTTCTAACATCATAAACAAAAATAAACTCAAAATGTATTAAAGACCTAAATGAAAGACCAGAAACCATAAAGCTCCTAGAGGAAAATGTAGGCAGAACACTCTTTAACGTAAATCAGAGCAATATTTTTTGGATCTGTCTCCTAAAGCAAAGAAAATAAAAGCAAAAATAAACAAATGAGACCTAATTAAACTTGAAAGCTTTTGGACAGCAAAGGAAACCATCAACAAAATGAAAAGACAACCTACTGAATAGGAGAAAATATTTACAAATGATAATGACTGATAAGCAGCTAATATTCAAAATATAAAAATAGCCCATACAACTCAACATAAAACAAAACAAAACAAATGGATTTAAAATGGGCAGAATATCTGAATAGACATTTCTCCAAAGAGGACATGCAGATGGCCAACAGGCACATAGAAAAGATGCTCAACATCACAAATCATCAGGGAAATGCAAATAAAACCCAGAGGTGGGAGGGAACACCTCACACCTGTCAGAATCGCTATCAAAAAGTACACAAATAAATATTGGCAAGGATGTGGAGAAAAGGGAGCCCTTGTGGGAAGGTATTAGTGCAGCCACTGTGGAAAACAGTATAGAGCTTTTCCAAAAAATAACTGAAAATAGAGCTACCATACACCCCAGCACGTCCATCCTGCATATATATTTTAAAAACAAAAACATCAGCTGAAGATGCAGCATTGTTTACAACTACCAAGATACAGAAGCAACCTAATTGTTCACCAACAGATGAATGGATAAAGAAGATGTGATATCACACACACACACACACACACACACACACACACACACACGTATATTCACAGTGAAATACTACTCAGCCATAAAAGAGAGTTTCCCAGGTAGCGCTAGTGGTAAAGAAACTGCCTGCCAATGCAGGAGACAAGAGATGTGGGCTCAATCCCTGGATCGAGAAGATCCTCTGGAAGAGGAAATGGCAACTCATCCCATTATTCTTGCCTGGGAAATCCCATAGACAGAGGATCCTGGCTGGCTACAGTCCATGGGGTTGCAGAAAGTTGGACACAACTGAAGGGACTTAGCACAGATGCATAAAAAAGAAGGAAATCTTACCATTTTGCAGTAACATGGAAGGATTAAAGGGTATTAGGCTAAGTGAAGTAAGTCAAATAGAGTAAGACAGATACTTCATGATATCATTTATATGTGGAATCTAAAAAATACAACAAACTAGTGGGTGTAATGAGAAAGAAACAGACTCACAGATACAGAGAACAAACTGGTGGTTATCAGTAGGGACTGTCAAGGGGAGAGGGGCTCTATAGGACTAGGAGATTAAGAGGCACAAATTATTAGGTATAAAAATAAGCTACAAGGATACACTATGCAACACAGGAGATGCAGCCAATATTCTATAAAAACTATAAATGGAGTGAAAATTTGTGACTCACTATATTGTACGTCTGTAACTTATATAATGTTGGACATCAACATACTTCAATTTCACAAAGAATTATTAAAAAAAAGGCAGGCATTGAAGAAAGCTTAGAGATCTAGGGATCATAAAGCATTTAGATAGTATCTGATCTAGTCTATGCCCTCATCTGCCCATTTCACAGATTGCAAAGTTGAGGGTCTAAGAGAGGACATTCCTATCCCTTATTGGTTACCAAGCAAATTGGTAGCAGAGTGAAACATAGAAGCTTGGTCTTTTGATTTCCAAATTTAGTTTTTTCTTATATTATCATTATAACTGGTAAAGTTGCTGGAAACAGAATACCATCATCCCAGATGCAACCTCTCTCGTTTTTCCACTTTTTTTCTTCCTTATTTTGAAAGCGAAATGAAAGAATAAAATGCAGAGTCCTGTGTCTTGAGGCTTCATTTCATTTACAGAAGATGCAAGATGCAAATAAATGGTGTGAGTTAAAAATAAACCTCCTGGTGTGGCTGTAACATTTTATATTTAGCTCTTTAAAAAAAAATCCTATGGATGGAATAATGCCAACCTTGATTCTTCTGGAACAGATACTTATTGCAACTGAAGACATTTTATGTGATGAGCTCTCTTATCTGGACTCTCCATCACCATGTCAATAAAGGCATTACTAGCAGAAAGATACTTTCCTATAAATCTATAGATATTTCTTTATATCTATCTATATATGTATATATACACACATTCTCTCTCTACATATATACACACACACAGAGAAACATGCATTTACTTACACATATGTATACACACATATGTGTACATACACAGTAACTTTTAGGATTGGTATGACTTTACTTCATCCATTCTTTTACCCATGATGGCAGAGTCAGTTTGCTCAGAGACATAAATGTACCAAATTGCTATATTGCTGGCCAGGAACACCTTTGCTGTGCCAGACAGAAGGGCTAGCTCAGATCTCTCTGAGAAAAGACTCTTAATTTTTGTTTTGAAAGTCTTGGGATTCATGCTCTTCTTAAAACAAGCCTTCAGAGCTCTCCTCTCTGCTCTTCCATGTTACTTCTTCTTCTCAGTTTTTAACCCTAACTCTTGAGGTTGAAAGCTCAAAAGTCATCCTGGTGTCTCAAGGCATAATCCAGCCCCACCCTCCAGAGCTAGAGCAGGGCACAGAGTTGGAGGCAAATGTCTAGACAAACAATAATTTGCCTGAATTTCTCCTCTCCGCTTAGACCTCTATAGAAGACTCTGAGAGAGGTAGAGAACTGAGTATTCCAGGATCCTGTTTCCTGGATAAATGAGATGTCATCTTATTATCATTTTACTAAAGATTTATTGGAGGCACAGGGAGGATAGTTCATTTGCCAAAGACATCTCTGAAATCAGGTCACGATCCCTCTGTTCCTTCTCCAGCATCCACAGCCTCCCACTCCAGGTTGGGAGTGTTTCTCAGTCTTAGTCCCTTACAAGTCACTGAAAGAGATACAAATGAAGGCCTTCTTGTTCTGTGAGCCAGAAGCTCCCTATCCACTAAGACTGTCCCTCCATGATGGCCTGAATGGGTCAGCTTTCCATTCTTAGACCACCTATAATCAGCAGGGTGCTTGACCAACTGTCTCCTTTGGTTGGTCCTTTGAAGAAGGACCACAGCAGGAACCGAGATGTCCTGCCTGGACTCCCATCTTCTTCTAAAGCAATGCCCAAAGCAAGGCTGCTTGCATCCAACGAGTTACTAACGATCGCTGGAAAATAATAGAGCTGATATGATAACTAATGTTGTAGATTCTTTTCAGTTTATAATTACCATCACATTTATCATCTCAGAGATCAATTCACTCAGGCTTTCAGTAAACATCTATTTTAAGTCAGGTCCCACATCAGTCACTGGGAATACAGGTATAATGAGACAGAGAAAAAATGTATTCTCTTCACAGCAGGCAAATGATTTTGTAAGAGGGAGACCCACTAGGTTGGGTTTTACTTTGATTAGCCTGCTATGGCAGGCGTATCCTGGGGAGATTGGAGATCGTCTGTTCCCAAGGTTTCCACGAAGTGGATGAAGCTGCTCTGCATGAAACAAGCTCAGGACTGATCTGTTGAGCAGAGGGTAGCAGGCACAGAAGAAGGGAGAGGAAGGCCAGGGAGGAGACGAGGCCAGTGCCCTGCAGGCTGGGCTGAGGCCTCTCCCAGGCCTCTGCAAAGCTGAAGTAAGATTGCTCAGTTCACACAGTGGCTGGAGTGGGCACACGGTATCTGCAGACACTGGAGTCAGGGGCGGATGAGTGGGCAAAGGAGGGACAACAGTGTGGTACCTGGGCTGGAGGAAGGGGGTCAACTTCTGAGCCAGTTTGCAACGTGAAAGCCCAGACCAGGCTCTCCAGTAGCTCATGGCCTTGGAGATCCGGCAGATGACTCAGCATCTGAGATTGTGGTGTACAGGCCTGAAGAAAGAGGTGAGCGTAGCTTACAGAGAGAGCCCCAGGGGCAGGCCCTTTAACTCTTCCTGCTGAACACAAAGAGAGGCATGACCGTGGACCTGCACTTAGGATGGCTGCCAAGTTTCCAAGTGGCCCAAGGAGAGGGCTTTCCTGGGAGTGCAAAATCACCTGACTCCAGAAGACACAGACTCTGCGAGGATTCCTGGTGCCTGGAGGCTGAGGCACAAGGCAGGGCAAGGAGGGAGGGGCCTGGGAGGTAGACAAGGGTGGAACCTCAGGAGCGGACCTTGAAGCTGGGTGATGGGCTGCCCCCAAGAGTTTTAGGGATGATAGTTTTGGAACTCCTAAGGAGATAGGTGAACTCTTGCTTTGAGGATATAAACTAGCTGATGACTTGGGCTGAGAGAATTCTATGTCCTTGGACAGCAAGGAGATCAAACCAGTCAATCCTAAAGGACATCAACTCTGAATATTCACTGGAAGGACTGATGCTGAAGTTGAAGTTCCAATACTTGATCACCTGATGTGAAGAACTGACTCATTGGAAAAGACCCTGATGATGGGAAATATTGAGGGCAGGAGAAGGGGGTGACAGAGGATGAGATGGTTGGATGGCTTCATCGACTCAATGGGCTGGATTTCAGCAAACTCTGGAAGGACTGAGGAGCCTGGTGTGCTGCAGTCCATGGGGTCACAAAGAGCTGGATAGGACTTAGTGACAAAACAACAATAATTCAATGTCCAGGAAAAACAATGAAGTTTGAGGTGGAAAGAAGCACATGCCTGAGGGGTGTGGACCCAAGTCACCTGGGCCACCTAAGGGGATCAGGGGCCCTAAGGGGGTCAGAGTCCACTCCTCGGCCCAGCGCACACATCTTACTTGGTGCAGAGAGGGCTGGATTCGGTATCCATTTGACAGCATGGAATGGATACTATGACTGACCATGACATCTCTCTTGGGAAAAATGGACCATGCAAGTCACCTCTATCCTGCCCACCAGCGTCAGATTCAGACATTTATTTGTAACATGTTAAGGACCACACTGCAGGACAAAGACTTTCCTATTGATTAATTCATTTATTCTTCTCAACAGCCCTGAATGCTTACCAGTCATTCCTTATAGCTATTATCTCTGTACTGACAGGTGCAGAATCTGAGGTGTTGAGAAGTTATGTGACTTGATTCAGTAATTAGGTGAGAGGACCAGGGTTTGAACTTTGAAAAATCCAATGCTTCATATTCCCTTACTCGAGCTGAAACAAGCTTGGAGGCAAAGCTGTCCCAGGTCTAGAAAAAGAGACGAAAGCACAGGCTCCTTCCCGCAAGACTGTCTAGAGGGGAGATGGATATGCAAACAACCCAGTGTAACATAACCCTTACAGTTCCAGGAGGCAGGTACTGTCATTATCCCCATTTTACATATAAGGACGCCGAGGCGTAGACAGGCTAAGTCACACAGCTAGGAGGTGGAAGGCAAATGGTGCTGGCTGTCTGGCTCTGCCTGTGGTCTTGACCACAACACCACACGGTGTTCTGACCTGGCATTGGTGATACAATGTTATCATTCCTTACTCCATGAGTCCGCAGCCCCTCTGGCTTACTCTACTGAAGCAGTTCTCAGCCAGGTGAGATTTTACCACCGGAGGTTATCTGACACTGTTTGGAGGCATTCTGTCTGTCACTACTAAGGAAGGAAGGGCGTGCTGCTGGTACTTGATGGTTAAACCTCAAGGATGCTGTTTAACATACTACAATGCACAGGGTGGCCTCCCACAGCCGTTACCCACTCCCCAGGGTCCACAGTGCTTGTGCTGAGAAACCTTGCTTTTCAAGAGTACATAGAAGCCAAGTTTAAGTGATGGCTTCTCATCAGTCTGGCTAGATAGGGAGCCCCTTGTGCTTAGCACAGAGCTGGGCAAGTAGTGAGACTCTGTGAATGTCTGTGAAACACCACAGGTATCAATAACTAAATAAAACATGCCTTTGGGGTTGACTGCATCATATAATTTTGCCTATTAGCCATTCATTCTTTCAGGGATACTGTTGTTGTTTTTTTTTTAATATCTGCAAAATGAACCAGGCATCACAGTCTCCAAACTCATAGCCCAGCGGGGGCAAAAGTAGAGGAACAAGAGTAAGAGTGAGCCAAGGTGAAAAGGAGATGTGTTTGAGACAGGGCAACCTGTGGACAAGAAAAACTCTGCTCAGGCCTCCAGGAGAAGTGTCCCTTTGCAAACAAGGCAGTGGTTTGAGAGGTACAGGTAAGTGCAGATTTTCCGTTTGAATCTTTTGGATGTGTGAACTCAATTAACATTTGGAATAGGTTTAGAGATTCTGTGATAAGCAGCAGCATTTTCCTTCCAGCTTCCCTGCTGCTCTAGTCCAAGCCTGGTTTCCCTAGATCCTCCTCATCCTGGATGTTCAAGATCGGAGCTGGAACAGACAGACCAAAAGGCACCAACTGCAGACTAATTAATTAAGGCCTAGATAAATTACAATGTTATTTATCGCTCAATTATAGTAATTATTTCTTCCACGTTTTAGTACAATTAGCTCGCCTTTCAGCATGACTGCTGATTTCTCCTTTAACTACCCTCTCCACTCATGTATTGGTGTCTTTCTGTCCCTGGATGTCCTTTGGATAAGATAGACCATATATTAAATGGTAGAAAAAGGAGCGCTGATGCAGAAAACACTGAGGCTGAAACTGCCTGGTATGTGAATAACTTTTTATATGTGAACAGCCTGAGTTCTGAGAGACAGAGACTTGCTCAAGGATTGAGCGCCCTGGGACATGCACTTGAACTTTTAAAGGATACAGTTTATGCCCAGATCCTACAGCAACTAATATTTTGAGATGCATGCATTTTATTTTTGCACATAATAAACCTCTAACAAAGGAACGTTTATGAAAGAATACCAAGAAGTCCATCCCTTACTCCTCTCATTTTCTGCAGAATAACTTGAAGCTCTGAATCTCTGGTATTCTTCAGAAACCTGTTTGACTGACTCCCTTCAAGACACGTGGAACAGGGATGGAAGAGAACCACATTCGGGTACAGCCTGTGTCCTCTTCTCCTCTTCACGAGCACTTACCATGTCTAAATTTAGAGAAAGGACAGGTGGCACGTGGTGATTCCTTCTGCATTTCTGTGTCTAAAGAGGCAGAACGGCCTTGTAGGAGAAGACAGAGCCCTGGGGAGACACCCCTGAGGGTTCATCCTAACTCTGACTGCATCTCACCTTGGGCAGGTTACCTACATTTGAGATGCCTGGGTTTCCTCACCTGAAAACAATGTCTGTGTCACCAGCCAGCGTGGAGGGCTCCTGTTAGGCTGGATGTGAATATTCCTGACACAGCACAGACAAGACGCTTACACAGAATGCAGGCTCAGCGCACAGGAGTTACAAGTGCCTCTCAGGCGACCTTAGGGGAATGCAGTAATCTTTTTCTTCTTTTTACAGGAAGATGGAAAATGTGCTTTTCAACCACGTCTGCTGAGAACACAAGGGAGAAGACAGTATTCAAAGAGCGTGAGACAAGTATTGAAAAGCCACACTGAGCTGGGACCTCTGGTCTTAATGGAAGTGAAATAATGATCATATGATAATTACTTCTGCTGGTCTGGTGCTCATCTTTGCAACAACTCATTTAATCCTCTCAAGAAGTCTTCTGCAGCAGTTATTAATATCCTCGTTTTATCAACGCAGGAACTAAAGCTCAGGGAGTGAGGTGTGTAGCTCAGGGTCACACAAGGAGTAAGGAGACCCGGGACTCAGCTCTTTTGAAAGGTCCATTCTGGAGCATAGCACGGAGAAGATGCTATAGTTCTCCAAAATTCCATATCACCCCTGGATCCAACACATAGCTGGCTTTATAAGAATGGAAGCTTAATCAAGATGAGATAAATTCTTTACATTCCCATAAGAAATAAGAAACTTCTTCGATCATTCAGACAAAGGGAATCAAGCAAGGGATTCACACTTGCAGTGCAGGGTAGGAAATCTGAAATGTACCTTTTGCAGGGTGGGGTGGCAGAGTCAGGCATGGTGTCTGACTCCTGTAAGATTTTCATTCTTACAGGTGTGAACAGTGAGGTTCACAGAGGTATGGAAACTTCTGGAGATGTCACAGCTAATCAGTGCCAAGGCTGGGTCTGGCACCCAGTGCCCACCCTAACTCCAGTGCCCACAGCAACAGCAGCTCAATGCCACCTTTGGGAAAAAGTGTGCTAGTCACTCAGTAGTGCCCGACTTTTTGTGACCCCATGGACTGTAGCCCACCAGGTTCCTGTGTTCGTGGGATTCTCCAGGCAAGAATACTGGAATGGGTAGCCATTCCCTTCTCCAGGCAATCTTTCTAACCTAGAGGACAAACCTGGATCTTCTGCATGGAAGGCAGATTCTTTACTGTCTGAACCACCAAACTGTCTCTAAATAGGTGAGGCTTTGAGATTTTGACTGAGTGGAAAGGAGAGAGGAAAGAGGTTCAAGCATCCCAAAACTCTGAATCACTCTCCTATCTTGCCTCTTGCTATGAGTTGGGACCTCTTTGACGGCTACATTTTTATTTTGTACAAAATATAAAATAAATGTATATGAAATATTTTCATATATTTTGTATGAAATGTAAAATAAATACACACACACAGATGGAGAGGGGAGCCTGGAGGGCTATAGTCCACAACGTTGCAAAGATTTGTATATGATTAAGAAAACGGCAACAGATATACACACATGCACACACAGACACATACTCTTCTGGGGACCGAATCACATAGGGCCAATATTAAAATTTTGTAAATTATGGAAACATAAGAAGTATTAGGAAAAATTGTCCATCAGCTTAATATCAATTCAAACTTAGATATATACTGTGGTGAAAAAGGAAGGGAACAAAGACTTATTGTCTTTAGAGATATTATCTCTGATATCTCACTTCCTCCCTCGAATAGCACTGGAAGGGATCTTCATTCTTACAGGTGTGAACAGTGAGGTTCACAGAGGTATGGAAACTTCTCGAGATGTCACAGCTAATCAGTGCCAAGGCTGGGTCTGGCACCCTGACTCCAGTGCCCACAGTCTGGGCCGTGGCATTACAATGTCCTTCTGAGGGATAGCTCTGAAGTCAGAGAAATCTGGCTGCAAATTCCCACCTGCTCTTACCAGTGAACTTGGGCAAATTATTTCACTTTTTTTTTTTTTTAGCCTCAGCTCTTTTCTTAGTTACTAAAGGATGGACTTGGTTGGCTTAAAAGAATTTCCTAAAAGATGCAGATATTTAAAAAGGCTGACAGAGTACGCAGTGTAACAGAGTACGCAGTGTAAGGGATGATGGTGTCTTGGAGGGAGTATTATTCGGTGGCTAATAGTGTTGGCCTGAGGGAGTCTGCCTGGCCAGGCAAGGGAGCAGACAGGACAGACACAATGGCATAGGTCCAGCATGTCCCGATTGGTCACCACTGAACTGGACCCCTCCTAGGTGCCAGCTGAGAAAGAGGAAGCCCTGGGAAATATTAACATAAACCAAGAGGTAGCGAATTATGTCAGCCTCAAACATAGGCAGCAGGCACCTCAGAATGGGACGTAGATCAAAGAAGCACATCTGCAAATACATGAGGAAAATGAGGCCCGCAGTCCCGGCCGTGAGGGTCACAGTGGCGCATGCGCGGTGAGGCTCTTCTTTTCAGACTCTGGAAACGCACTGAAAGGACCATGAAATGTATTTCAAAAGACAGGCCATCTGTGATGAGAAGACAAGCTTCCTTCATCTTTGTACAAAGAGTCTGGCATTTTACAGACATGGGAAGAACAGAATGATGCTCTTTTCAGGTGGAATTCTGATCAGAAAATGAACATGATTTCCCTGGTTGTGTGCCACTGTGTATGAGTGTAGGAGCGAGAAAGGGGAAGTGAGAAGGAATCTCCAGCTTGGCTGATTCTTTGACTTCATCAAAGAATACCGAAGGGTCCCCCTCACTGGAAGCTCTGCGCTTGCAGAAGGCAGGAACTCTTCGTCTAGATTTCTTTTTGAAGAAAGATGAATGGGGTTGAGTAGCTGATATTCTATGAAATGACGGCACTATGATGGGCAGTGAGTGAGTGAGTGAAAGTCGCTCAGTCATGTCTGACTCTTTGCAACCCTATGACGGACCATACAGTCCATGGAATTCTCCAGGCCAGATTACTGGGCTTTCCCTTCCCCAAGGAATCTTCCCAACCCAGGGATCGAACCCAGGTCTCCCCCAATGCAGGCAGATTCTTTACCAGCTAAGAGAGCCACAAGGGAAGCCCATGATGGACAACGTCTCCCTAATGGTGTGCTGTGTCCTTGAGACAGCCAAAGAGGAAAAGAGTTTTACGGTCATAAGAATCTGGAAAAGGAATATGTAGCTCCACCTAAAACACTCCTAACACATTGGTATCTTTAGATCTTTGGGAGGTCCTGCAATAACAACAAAAATCTTTTATTTATTTATTTTTTCAATTTCCTACTCTCTAAGTATATTTGGTTCAAATAGTCTTTTGCCTGCAACTAACACACTTAGGTCTTCCCAGGTGGCTCAAAGGTAAAGAATCTGCCTGTCAGTGCAGGAGATGCAGGTTCAGTCCCTGGGACAGGAAGATGCCCTGGAGGAAGAAATGCCAACCCACTCCAGAATTCTTTCCTGGAGAATCCCATTGACAGAGAAGCCTGGTGGGTTTACAGTCCATGGGATCACCAAGAGTTGCACATGACTTAGTGACTGAGCATGCATGCAACAGCACATTTTAGGCAGATGTTGATGTATGGGATTCAATCACAGTATCAAGAATCAATAACCCCGAGTTTGGTACTGCTTGGTAGTAACTTTGTGTAATATAAGGCAAAGGATTCTTTGTCTTAGCTTACTCAAGCAAAAAAGGATCCTCTGCTTGGCTCAACTTATCACTAAAGGTTGCTTTGCAAATAAAATGCTCTCACTGAAGTAATCATCACTTTCAAAAGTTAGAAATATTATACAAATATAACATGCTGTTGTACTTCTTGGTAATTATGTGATCATTTGAAAGGCTTTGAGCAACAAAGGCAAAAATAAGCACATGGGACTACATTAAACTGCAAAGCTGCTACACAGCCAAGGAAAGAAGCAACAAAATGAAAAGGCAACCTACTGCATGGGAGAAAATATTTGCAAACCATGTATCTGATGAAGGGTTACTATTCAAACTATAAAAAGAACACACACCAGTCAACAGGGAAGAATGAATAATCCAATTAAAAACGGGCAGAGGATCTGAGTACACCTTTCACCAAGGAAGACATTTGGATGGCCAACAGGCATATGAAAAGATTCTCAGTATCACTAATCAGAGGGAGATGCAAATCAAAACCACAATGAGATATCAACTCGCACCTGTTAGAATGCATGTTGTTTAAAAGACAAGAAAAACAATTATTGGCAAGGATGAGAGAAAAGGCAATTCTTGCACACCTGCAGTGGCAGGAATGTCAACTGGTGCAACCACAATGAAAACCAGTATGGGAGTTCCTCAAAAAATTAAAACTACAACCGCCATGTGTGTGTGAGTTACTCAGTCCTGTCCGACTCTTTGTGACCCCAAGGACTGTAGCCACCCTGCAGGCTCCTCTGTCCAAGGAAATCTCCAGGCAAGAATATTGGAGTGGATTGCCATTTCCACCTCCAAAACTACCATATGATACAGTAATTCCATTTCTGGCTAATTATCCAAAGCAAATGAAGTCACTAACTCGAAAAGACCCATACAGTCCAATGTTCATTGTAGTATTATTTATAATAGCTAAGATCTGGAAATAACCTAAGTGTCCATCAGTGGAAGAATAGAGTAAAAAAATGTAGCATGTACACACAATGGAATGTTATTTGGCTATAAAAAAGCATGAAATCCTTTCAGACAACATGGATGGATCTGAAGGGTGTTACTCTAAATATAATGTCAGATAGAGCAAATATTGTATGATCCCACTTGTATGTGGAACCTAAAAAATAATAAGCTCATAGATACCGAGAACAGCCTGATGGTTGCCAGAAGCAGGGGTGAGGGGCAGGCAAAACGGATGAAAGGAGTCAAAGGGTATGAATGTTCAGCTGCAGAATAAGTAAGTCCTGGGGATATAATGTATACTACAGTGATGTAGTGAATAATTGTTGCTGTTGTTTAGTCACTGTGCTGTATATTTGGAAGTTCCTAAGAGAGTAGATTTCAAAGGTTTACAAGAAAAAAAGAAATTCTGTAAATGTGTATGGTGACAGATGTTAACTAGACTTCTTGCAGTAATCATTCAGTCTATACAAATACTGAATCATTAGATTGTACAATTGAAATTAATATAATGTATCTAATTATACCTCATAATAATTAATAATACATTTATTTTATTCTCAAGTCAGAGGGTGCTTTTTTATTGTCATAGTAGAACCTAGCCAACTCAACTACCTTAGTGAATTCACTGTACTACTCTCTTACAATTCTATTATCTTCATTTATAAAGTATAAATGATTATTAATTCATTGTAGGGTTATTATAAAATAACATGTGAAAAAGCCAAGTTTAAACACAGTAGATTCACAAAAAAGATTCATTTCACCTTCTAGTGACTTTCTAAAGTTTAATATAAAACATTTTCTGTAGAGTTTATCTGAAGTTACACCCTAAGAGTTTATTTAGTAATACAACAGTAATAAAATTAACAAGAGGCCCTGGAGGCTCAGATCGTAGAAAGAACCTGCCTGTGATGCAGGAGACCTGGGTTTGACCCCTGGGTTGAAAAGATCCCCTGGAGAAGGGAATGGCAACCCACTCCAGTATTCTTGCCTGGAGAATTCCATGGACAGAGGAGCCTGTCAGGCTACAGTCCATGGTCACAGAGTTGGACACAACTGAGTGAATAACACTTCCTTTTGCAGAGGTTAAAGTGTCTGCCTGCAATGTGGGAGATCTGGGTTCAATCCCTGGGTCGGGAAGATCCCCTGGAGAAGGAAATGGCAACCCACTCCAGTATTCTTACCTGGAGAATCCCATGGATGGAGGAGCCTGGTGGGCTACAGTCCATGGGTCGCAAAGAGTCGGACATGACTGAGCGACTTCACTTCACTTCACTTCACTTTTTCAATAGTAAATATTATTATGTTGTATTTTCTCTGTGATATGCTTCCCACACTGTTATGATTTTTACTGCTTTGAAAAGTTAAGTGACTTGAGAAAGTATAGAGATAGGAAAAGAGAAAACTGGATCTCTTAGACTTATACCCATGATCTTAACCTACCATACCTCTCTACTCTGCTGTATTTCAAGATAAGCTGCAGTTTATTTCCCAGTTTTAGTGTTCCTTATTTTTTCGTTACTTGTTAGAATGGGGCCTTGACCAGAAGGCTGGAGTCACTCAGGAAGCAAGAAGCCACCCCCAGTCCCTCTTCTCCTTTATGAATATTTATGACTTAGGGAGAAGAGACTCTGTTGGCAGTTCTAAGCCCTCATATAAATCCTCATGCAGAGGCTGTTTTGGCCACAGACAGTTGCAGATTGGATCGGATGAGGAAAAACCGAGCTTGGGAAAGGTTCTTTGAAGCTGCATAATCAGATTATGATAATTTCATCAAAACCCATTTCAAAAAGCTAACATTTATCATTAGTCTGTGTATCTCCTAATTATTTCATGAGAGTTATTCCATGCAGGAATGATAAAACATTCTAGCTTAAGAGAGCTTTTTAATGCAGTGTGTACACAGCCAGATATATGGCATTGGCATACAGGTCACATTTGCATCTGGGGCTTCTCTGAGATAGTTTTCTGAAAATGTCAAAGGAGGTGACATATTGTAAAAGATTGATATTAGTAATGAACATTAATTTCTCTTGGTCATTTCCTATAGTAAAAAAAATAATATCTTCTGCCCCCAAATGTAAGCAAGTGTTCGCTAAGAACAACAACACTACTCAAAGCACATGAAAATCAAAATATTTTCCTAAAGAGGATTCACATACCAGATTCCCTAAACTCTGAATTATAGAGAAGGGAAGGCATTTGTCAACCTCCATATTTCCCAGTGTCCATACTCTCTCTCATTCACTGTCCTCTATCTGATTAGAGGGCCATCTTCCACCCAGGGTCTTAAGCCACAGTGCTGAGAGTGATTCTTGACACCCCTCCTCATTAACCAGCAAAACCCAGTCAACCACTGAGTCCTATAGTGGATGCTCTTCAAAACTACCTAGTTACGTCTTGTCTCACACCTACTACATTAATTGCCACCCTGTTGCCTCTGAACCAGTGGAATGATTTTCACATTTTTAAAAGGCTGGGGAAAAAATTAAAAGGAAAGTAATATTTCATGACATGTAAAAATGATATGAAATTCAGGTTTCATTGTCTAGAAATAAAATATTATTAGAATATAGCCAGGTTCATGAATCGCTGTATTATGTATGGCTAATCTGGTACTCGGAGAAGGCAATGGCACCCCACTCCAGTGTTCTTGCCTGGAGAATCCCAGGGACGGGGGAGCCTGGTGGGCTGCCGTCTATGGGGTCACACAGAGTTGGACACGACTGAAGCGACTTAGCAGCAGCAATCTGGTACTACCATGCAGAGCTGATGGCTGAATGTAGAATGTGTGACTGAGAAGTCTAAGCCATTCACTTCCTGGTCCTTTCAAGAATCACTGTGAGACCCCTTTTCAGAACTGATGCGGCAGTCTCTTCACTGTTCTTGCTGCTGCTGCTGCTAAGTTGCTTTAGTCGTGTCCGACTCTGTGCGACCCCATAGATGGCAGCCCACCAGGCTACCCCGTCCCTGGGATTCTCCAGGCAAGAACACTGGAGTGGGTTGCCATTTCCTTCTTCAATGCATTAAAGTAAAAAGTGAAAGTGAAGTCACTCGGTCGTGTCCAACATTCAGTGACCCCATGGACTGCAGCCTACCAGGCTTCTCCATCCATGGGATTTTCCAGGCAAGAGTATTCTCACCTTCAACAACTCCTAGTCAACCCAACAAATACAGAGATCAAGGCGCTGTGATTTCCATTGTCTGCTGGCTTCACTGTCTCACTGAGACATTCTCTGCCTCCCATTGATATGCCAGGTTCTCCAAAAGGCTATTTCTATTTCTTCTTCTATCTGGGTGGCTCCCCATCCTGCTGTTGTCTAGTCTAAGTCATGTTTGAGTCTTGGGCTGAGCCATGGACTGTAGTCTGCCATGTTTATCCTATTACTCATTTCCAAATTCACCTGCTGAATGCCTAATTATCATTATGACTGACCTCAAGTGAGACCTCTTCCAGGAAGCCTTCCCTGGCTCTCCATCTTGTATGAATGCTCCAAATACAGTGTTTTCTCTTTTTTCCCTATCATTGTAACACATACACTAGGCACTATTTTATAAAATGGATTCAAGCACCCATGGATTTGGGTATCCATGGGTATACTGGAACAAGTCCCCTGCAGATATCAAGGGGTTGCTGTCTACTATAATCACAGATTTGTGACTAGATTCTTGAGGATTTGTGTTTTCTATCCTCCCACCCTAAGTCTTAATAATAATCTCAATTATTAGAGGTACTCAGTGAATATTGATTAATTAAATGATGTATCACTTAATTGGTGAGCTTCTGTTCATACTTCAAGACCTCATTCAACTGTTTCATCACCATATGGATTTTCTCTGATTGTTTTCATTGGCCTATTCCAAAAATAGTTATATGTGCCTCCAGGAATGGACTATGAGGAATAAAGGATAGTTCATAAGATACACGATACATTACAGCAATAAAATAGTCTGCACATCAAGGCAGTTCCTCAGATTTTTAGTAAACATTGCATTTTCTCTACATTTTAATTATACCAGTTCTTTCCTCTAAATAACCTACCTCTATTAAGGTAATCAGATAAAAGTTGAGTGCTAAGAACAAAATTGATTCTTAATTTTTAATATTAAATTAATCAGATAATAAAATTTAGTTTATCTCTATCTTAGTATCTGAAAAATTTTAGAACAAACAGAGTTTCAGAGCCCAGGTAATAGACTAAAAGTATCTCTGGGACAATAAGCTCAAGTTCTGTGGTTTCAAAGGAAATCCTCTGCCTCCCTCCTTTTTCCCCATCCAAATTTCACCTTTTTTTTTTTAACATTCTCTCTATCCCTCCTGAACAGATTCACTTTTGGCAAGTTAAATATTTCCTTTCAGATCTTGTAGTCCACATAACAGAGTTATGCCGAAATCTAAAGTTGTAGGAATAATCACAGTAAGTCAGTTGGATAGCTATTTTACTAATCAGGGAGGATGGAGAAATTACCAGTTCAGTGTACAATGGCAGCTAAAGCACAGATGCAGAGGAGGGCATGGCAGCTCATCCCAGTATTCTTGCCTGGAGAAACCTACAGATGGAGGAGCCTGGCAGGCTACAGTCCATAAGGTCGCAAAGAGTCAGACATGACTAAAGCGACTTAGCACACACACAAAACCCAGATACACTGTGTTTAGCCCTGAACCACTTTCTAGGTTAAATGTCTGTGAACCTAACTAATCCATCTAGTCCAGGCATAAATGGCTCATTTGCTGTTTGATACTCAAGTCAGAAAAGTTCATGAAATTCAAATCTCTGCTTTGAGGGAACCATTGTGTTTCTAGTTTTCCCAAAAAAGTGCAAAGCAGGAAGTGTCTGGGGTCTCCTTTGAACATGAACATACATGTCTACCTTCACACATATAGAATCTGT
The DNA here is from genome assembly GCA_006408675.1 of Madoqua kirkii. Taxonomy (NCBI): domain Eukaryota; kingdom Metazoa; phylum Chordata; class Mammalia; order Artiodactyla; family Bovidae; genus Madoqua; species Madoqua kirkii. The sequence continues at coordinate 30,820 of SJYC01092053.1, read as the reverse complement.
CCTAAGTAAATAGGCCACATGAAGAATACAAGTATATGCAAAGGGATGTTCAATACAGCTTTATGTACACTAGTGAATCATTGAAAGCCATCTAAATTGATGTTTAAACAAAATGTATTATATCTACTTACTGAAGTTTAGAAAACAAAGATCATGGCATCTGGTCCCATGACTTCATGGCAAATAGACTGGGGAAACAGTGGAAACAGTGGCAGACTTTATTTTGGGAGGCTCCAAAATCACTGCAGATGGTGACTGCAGGCATGAAATTAAAAGATGCTTACTCCTTGGAAGGAAAGTTATGACCAACTTAGATGGCATATTCAAAAGCAGAGACATTACTTTGCTGACTAAGGTCTGTCTAGTCAAGGCTATGGTTTTTCCTGTGGTCATGTATGGATGTGAGAGTTGGACTGTGAAGAAAGCTGAGCACTGAAGAATTAATGCTTTTGAAATGTGATGTTGGAGAAGACTCTTGAGAGTCCCTTGGACTGCAAGGAGATCCAACCAGTTTATTCTGAAGGAGATCAGTCCTGGGTATTCTTTGGAAGGAATGATGCTAAAGCTGGAACTCCAGTACTTTGGCCACTTCATGTAAAGAGTTGACTCACTGGAAAAGACTTTGATGCTGAGAGGGATTGAGGGCAGGAGGAGAAGGGGACGACTGAGGATGAGATGGCTGGATGGCATCACTGACTTGATGGATGTGAGTATAAGTGAACTCCAGGAGTTGGTGATGGACAGGGAGTCCTGGCATGTTGCGATTCATGGGGTCGCAAAGAGTTGGACAGGATTGAGCGACTGAACTGAACTGTAATTTTATGCAGCTGCTAATAATCATATTAACTATGTTATTTCATGGAAAATATATTATGATATGAGATGAAAGAAGTTGATAACTTTGTAAATAACTACAAATTGTATATGTGTAAATACTTCCTAAAACTGATGTGTTCCTTTGTTAATGTAGTTGGTCTATAGGTCCATTTCTTGGTTTTATTGTTCAAATCTTCTATGACATTGCTGTATTTTACTCTTATAATTAAAATTTTACAAGTGCATGGTCAACATGCCATGGACTTTGCATTTCTTTCATAGTTCTTGCTAATATTGAGCGTTTTGAGTAATGCATATTATAGGAAAAATTATTTATCATACAATCTCAAGATTGGAAAGTTACATATATACTCCCTTCTTTCTATCTCTTTTGGAACCATTTTCAAGATCTGTGTTTGGTGTTTAAAAGCAAAGCCATCATGGTGAAAGAAGTCAGAAAAATAGTGACCACTGATAGAGGCTAATTATGGGTAAGGCACTGGGAAGGCCCCTGGAGTCTACATGTTCTCTATCTTGAACTTGGTGATATTCTCTTTTTAAATTTAATGAACCATAGATTTATGACTGGTATATTTTTCTGTATATATGTAATACTTCAGTAAAATTTATTTACATTAAGGTTAAATTCACCACATTGTGAAACTTATTCTGAGAAAAGAGTAATTTAAACTTGATTTTAAAAACAAACTGGATACTTAAGTCATGCTAAGAGAATCACCAAAGTAGTATGGTCATATACAGGTAACCCCTGAATAAAGCAGGAGTTGGGGCTCTGGACTTCAGGAAAGTTTAAAACTTGCATTTAACTTTACTGTTAGTCCTGCATATCTGTATCCAAGGTTCTGCATACATGATTCAACCAACAGTGCATACTGTAGTACTAGAGTACATATTTTTGAAAAAAAATCCATGTATAAGTGGACCTGTGTCATTCATATCTATGTTGTCCAAGGGTCAGCTGTACACTACTTAAACTGTTGGACTGGCCAAGAAGTTTGTTAGTATTTTTCCATAAGATATTATAGAAAAATTAGAATGAAAGTTTTGGCCAGTCCAATGTAGATACCATTGATTTATTATCTTGTATTATACAATGCTTACTATATGACTATATGTAACATGCAATTATGATTTATATGATTGAATACTTTAAAATTAATATCATAAGTTCTAGCTTAAAAATCTTTAACAGGAAAACAGGGGAAATTGTTATTGGTAAGTCTAATATTGGCCAACTATATTATCATGGAGTTATAAAAAATATGGTAAAGAACATCTTTACCATCCATTTGTAAAGCATAGAATGCATCTGACCAAAATAGAAACTCTCAGTCAGAAGAAAAAGACCAATGGAGTTTTGAGGTCAAATTTGATTGAAATCACAAAGCTACTCACACGTCAAAATTACTGGTATTAGAGAGAGTTGGTTTTCATGTAAGGAAATACAAAGAGGAAAACCAGGACAAAATTTTGCAGTTAGAAGAAAGGTATCTAAGGATATGCATATCTTTCATTTGTATTTATCTACTATTTAATACATATAATGTTGTTTAATAGTGGAAAATGTTTTTATTTAGGCACTCTGATAAATTATAATGCATTAACACCTGAAATTAATAGCGATGAAGTTAAAAGATGCTTGCTCCTTGGGAGAAAAGCTATGACAAACATAAACAGCATATTCAAAACCAGAGACATCACTTTAATGACAAAGGTTTGGCTAATCAAAGCTATTATTTTTCCAGTAGTCATGTACAGATGTGAGGCTGGACCATAAAGAAGGCTGAGTCCTAAAGAAATGATGCTTTTGAACTGTGGTGCTGGAAAAGACTCAAGAGTCCCTTGGAAAGTGAGAAGGTCAAACCACTCAATCCTAAAGGAAATCAACCTTGAATATTCATTGGAAAGACTGATGCTGAAGCTGAAGCTCCAATCCTTTGGCCACCTGACATGAAGAGCCAACTCATTAGAAAAAACCCTGATGCTGGGAAAGATTGAAGGCAGGAGGAGAAGGAGATGACAGGGGATGAGGTGGTTGGAAGGAATCATTGACTCAATGGGCAAGAGTTTGAGAAAATTTCAGGAGTTGGTGAAGGAAAGGAAAGCCTGGCATGGTGCAGTTCACGATGTTGCAGAGTCAGACACGACTGAGCCAATGATCAATGATGACGCCTGATTTGAAAGACAATCAATTTAAAGTTTGTTTCAGAAAACTATACATAGTGTTTTGGGCCATGAGACCAATATATAATATGTTTATAATAATTGCTGAAATATCCTGAAGGAAATAAATCACTCCTTAAAACCTGGGTTATAAACCTCAAGTCTAAAAAATAAGTTCTCATCACAGGTCTAACTACTATTCACTGAAAAAGAATACACATGAATATATGCAACATTTTAGAGATGCAGATTTTTTCCCCTTAATTTATTCACTTTATTCACCAAACATCTATTCAACAGCTTCTCTGGGCCAGGTACTCTATAAAGGCATCGGTCTACAGAGGTGAGAAGAGAGTCTATCCTGAAGTAGCTCAGGGTTTCTTGGAAAACCAACAATGCAAAGAATTATTTCTTTAGTCTGCCTGAGAATATCAAGGAAAGCTTCACTGAGGTCATTACTTTATATGAAAACTTGGAAGATGAATAATAGTTTGCTGTGTGGGCAAGAGGGACACCCTACATATTCCATTCTAGGTGTTTTGGACCATAAGTAGAATAAATGACATGTGCAAAGACAGAGAGAGAGCATGGGTCATCAGAGAGCATGGGTTACTTATGGGACTGCTTGTGGGTTAGTTTTAAAAGAATACAGAATATAGGGGGTTCAGTTCAGTTCAGTCACTTAGTCGTGTCTGACTGTTTGTGACCTCATGAATTGCCATCACTGACTCCCAGAGTTCACCCAAACTCATGTGCATCGAGTCGGTGATGCCATCCAGCCATCTCATCCTCTGTCGTCCCCTTCTCCTCCTGCCCCCAATCCCTCCCAGCATCAGAGTCTTTTCCAATGAGTCACCTCTTCACATGAGGTGGCCAAAGTATTGGAGTTTCAGCTTTAGCATCAGTCCTTCCAATGAACATCCAGGACTGATCTCCTTTAGGATGGACTGGCTGGATCTCCTTGCAGTCCAAGGGACTTACAAGAGTCTTTTCCAGCACCACAGTTCAAAAGCATCAATTCTTCGGCACTCAGCTTTCTTCACAGTCCAACTCTCACATCCATACATAGTGGGTAGGGAAAAAGCAAAAGAAAAAAAATAGAGAGCAATGGTCAGACTACAATGGCACTGGTGATATGAAAAGAAATCTAGAAATATATAGGCAAAGGGACATCACTGAAGCTTTTTGAACAAAATGTTGACACATGATTAGACATTTGTGTTATGCATAGTCTGCTGGCTTTGGAGCAGAGATAACTGGAGGAGGCGAGACCAACAAATCCTGAAACTATCCACATGGGAGGTGATGAAGGCCTAGAAAGTGTGTATGAAGAGGAAAGCATAGATGCATAAATCTGTATCAAGGTAACAGAATTTAGGGAAACGTAGATCCTAGAACTGCTTCCAGGCTTCTGGCTCACAGTACGGATTAACTAAGTTCTATAGGAAGACAGCAAGTTTGATGGAAGAGGAAAATGATAAATTCAGTTTGAATGAAAAGTTGAATTTAAGGTTCACATAGAACATACAGTATGAAATAGCAAGTGAACAGTTGGAAATATATGTCTAGAAGAAGGCATGACATGTAAGGTAAATAGATAACTTTAGAAATTATCAGTCCTTGGCAAAGCCACAGTATGTATGAACCTGTCTAGGAAGGAACTGTGAGAAGAAAAGAGGTTAGAGAATGGAACCCTAAATGACACCAATATTCAAAATGTTAGAGAGAAGCAAGAGTGTGCAAGAGAGATAGAGAAAAGTCATCCGGAGTGGTAGAAGGAAAATTGGGAGAGTGGGGTCATGGACTTGAAGACTGGAGAGAATGTCAAGAAAAAAAGACATTATCAAGAATGGTGAGTATCTTAGGGCTATCATCTAAGATAACAACAGCAAAACACTCACTAGTTTTAGCATCAGGAGGGGGTTCTGGGTTTCTACAGCAACGACACTCCAATGTAGGTATTACAGATGGCAGTTTTCAATAGTTTGAGGGTTGACAGACTATAGACAGCCCAAGACTCTTCTCTGGGATGGGAGGTGAATTAAAGAGGCAGGCAGATAGATGACAACTAAGCAAAGAGATGAAGCTGAGGCTCAGGAAAGTTATGGAAGGTTGATTATCTCACACAAACGGGATCTGAATACAGCGATTTAAGACTTTGAATGTTACTCTCTTTTGACTACTATTGTTAAGTTACAGATGCTTTTACTGAAGTCAGTTCAGACACACAAAAGAGAGTATCTCTACAAGAGGTAGATCAATGCCGACACCAGCAGGGTGATGGTTATGACTAGGTTACCCTTGCTGCTGGACTACCCGAGGCTCAGTCACTGTTGTGCCACAGACTAGTGACCTGGAATCAGTTACTCAGTCTCCATGGTGTCGTTAATCCTGAACAGGGATATAGTTATTGGGAGAATTGCATATGTTGAAAATTCAAAGTAATTGAAATAATGCCTGGCATACAGTAAGGGCTAAAATGTGTACTTATTGCTCAGAAAAATAAGAGAAATCCCTGATAGAAACTTTTCATCAGGCAACCCATGGTATATGTTTATTTAAGTCAAATATAGAGAAGTATTTTATACTCAAGGTGGATAATTGGGGACAGACAATGAGAGGCTTGGTCCTGGTTCTAACAGGGCTTCCCTGGTGACTGAATGGTGAAGAATCTGCCTGCAATGCAGGAGACGTAAGAGACCTGGGTTAGATCTCTGGGTGGGGAAGATCTCCTGGAGAAGGAAATGGCCAAGCACTGCAGTGTTCTTGCCTGGAGAACACAATGGACAGAGGAGCCTGCTGGCTACACTCTATAGGGTTGCAAAAGAATTGGATGACTGAGCAACTAGAAAACCACCACCACCACATGCTGACAGGCTTTACAGCAGACTTGGACACAGAACAGCTTGTCATCAGGTACTTCTGCCAGTTTTCCATGATTCTAGATTTCAGTTCCCTTTCTAGCTTCCTGAAGACCTAGAAGGGTCAGAATAAGACACGTGAACAAGCCTGAATCACTACTCCTGCATCCTCCAGTTTTATGTAAGATTTTATGGTTTACAAAGTGTTTGGGGGTATATAGTCAAGTTAAAGCTTGACAATAAGCCTAATATTTAATTGATATTACTGTACCAAATGCCTCTTCACTTAGCAAAGGATGTTGCTGGGATAAAAGTCAGGTCTTCTTAATTCAGAACACAGAGGTGGCACCTGGAAGCCTGAAATGCTTGACTATTAGTGGAGTCCAGACATTCAAAGCCTGGAAGGGCTATGCTCTAGATGAAAACAGTCCAAACTGAAGTGGCATCCTGACACTTGCTTATACATTTATCACTAAGAAAATACAGTCCCCTCAAAGGCATGGTCTGTACCAGTCATCATTTTTTCCCCCAGAACCTGGAACTAAATATGTAATCAATAAATGCTTCTTGACGTCTGAGCTCAGAGTGCCACCTATGTCCAGGTTATGACCAAGTAATGGCATTTTTCAACTCATGGATAGCCATGTGAACTTGTGATGGTGAGGTGTACAAAATAACATCAATAATGTCACTGTTCTTTTCAGATGGTTGCATTTTTTAAAGAAAAAAATGTCAAAATGTCTTGTGAAAGATTATAAAATGTAGATCATTTTCCCCCTTGAATTTAAAGTCTTGCAAATGTTATTTAAGCAATTGTTGGGCTGAGGGAAGGGAGGAAGTAACAGTAAGTCCAATAGAACTCATTTAGACTAATATCTGTAGAAGAGGCTGGTCGGCTAAGTGAAAAGATGCTTCATGAGCTGAACCAAATTAAACTGATGACTGAATCATAATGAAGCTCTAGATGCAGGAATAAACCTGTTACAAGAATATTCTAGCCTGTTCAAAGAGCATCTTCCAGGATCTAGAATAATCAAGGCCACTTGACTTAGGCCAAATTGAATTCACCAACACCAAAGATGAAGAGTTGTAAATCTGGCAGAACTATCAGGCTGTGGAGAGAAAGGTTTCATGGTAGATGAAATTTACCAGCTATTATTGATTTCTGAGGAACAAGTACCAGATTTTAGACAAGATGGATTCATTATAGACATTGCCATTGTGAATCCATACAAGAGTCCCACATTAAGGCATTCTTATCAAGAAAACCCACTGTCATAGCACACACCCTCTTACAACAGCACAAGAGATGACTCTACACATGGGCATCACCATATGGTCAATATCCAAATCAGGTTGATTATATTTTTTGCAGCTGAAGACGGAGAAGCTCTATACAGTCTGCAAAAACAAGCCTGGGAATTGACTGTGGCTCAGATCATGAACTCCTTATTGCCAAATTCAGACTTAAATTGAAGAAAGTAGGGAAAACTACTAGGCCATTCAAGTATGGCTTAAATCCCTTATAATTATTCAGTGGAAGCAACAAATAGATCCAAGGGATTAGATCTGATAGACAGAGTGCTGAAGATCTATGTATGAAGGTTCGTAACAATAGTCCAAAGGCAGTGACAAAACCATCCCCAAGAAAGAGATGCAAGGCAAAATGGCTGTCTGAGGAGGCCTCACAAATAGCTGAGAAAAGAAGAGAAGCAAAAGCAAAGGAGAAAAGGAAAGATGCACCCATCTGAATCCAGAGTTTCAAAGAACAGCAAGGAGAGATAAGAAAGCCTTCCTCAGTGGTCAATACAAAAAAACAAAGGAAAACAATAGAATGGGGAAAACTAGAGATCTCTTCAAGAAAATCAGAGATACCAAGGGAACATTTCATGTAAAGATAGACATAATAAGGGATGGAAATAGCATGGACTTAACAGAAGCAGAAGATATTAAAGATGAGGTGGCAAGAGTACACAGAACTACACAAAAAAATATCTTAAAGACACGATAACCACAATAGCAGGATCACTCATCTAGAGCCAGACATCTTGGAGTCCGAAATCAAGTGGGTCTTAGGAAGCATCACTATGGACAAAGCTAGAGGAGGTGATGGAATTCCAGATGAGCTATTTCAAATCCTAAAAGATGGTGCTGTTAAAGTGTTGTAATCAATATGCCAGCAAATTTGGAAAACTCAGCAATGGCAGTACACTAGTGGAAAAGATCAGTTTTCATTTCAATTCCAAAGAAGAGCACTGCCAAGAATGTTCAAACTACCACACAATTGCATTCATTTCATATACTAGCAAGGGCATGCTCAAAATCCTCCAAGTGATGCTTCAACACTGTATGAACTGAGAACTTCCAGATGCTCAATCTGGATTTAGAAAAGGCAAAGGAACCAGAGATCAATTGCCAACATCAGCTGGATCATTGGAAAAGCAAGAGAATTCCATCTACCTCTGCTTCTTTAACTACACTAAAGCCTTTGATTGTATGGATCACAACAAACTGGAAAATTATTTGAGAGATGGGAATACCAGACCACCTTATCTGCTTCCTGAGAAAACTTTATGCAGATCAAAATGTGATAGTTAGAACCAGACATGGAACAATAGACTGGTTTAAAATTTGGAAAGGTATATAGGAAGTTTGTATATTGTCACTCTGCTTATTTAAGTTATAGACAGAGTACATCATGAGAAATGCTGAGCTAGATGAAGCAAAAGCTGAAATCAAGATTGCTGGGAGAAACAGCAATAACCTCAGATAATACAGATGACACTACCCTTATGGCAGAAAGCAAAGAGAAACTGAAGAGCCTCTTGATGAAGGTGAAAGAGAAGAGTGAAAAAGCTGGCTTAAAACTCAATAGTCAAACAGCTAAGATCATGACATCTGGTCCCATCACTTCATGGCAAATAGATGGGGAAACGGTAGAAACAGTGAAAGGCTTTATTTTCCTGGGATCCAAAATCACTGTGGATGGTGATTGCAGCCATGAAATTAAAAGACGCTTGCTCCTTGGAAGAAAAGTTATGACCAACCTAGATAGCATATTAAAAATCAGAGATAATACTTTGCTGACAAAGATCCATCTAGTCAAAGCTCTGGTTTTTCCAGTAGTCGTGTATGCATATGAGAGCTGGACCATAAAGAAGGCCGAGTGCCGAAGAATTGATGCTTTTGAGCTGTGGTGTTGGAGAAGACTCTTGAGAGTTCCTGGGACTTCAAGGAGATCAAACCAGTCAATCCTTAAGGAAATCAGTCCTGAATATTCATTGGAAGGACTGATGCTGAAGCTCTAATACTTTGGCCACCTGATGCGAAGAACCAATTTACTAGAAAAGACTCTGATGCTGGGAAATATTGAAGGCAGGAGGAGAAAGGGGTGACAGAGGATGAGATGATTGTATGGCATCACTACTTAATGAACATGAGTTTGAGCAAGCTCCAGGAGATGGAAAAGGACAGGGAAGCCTGCAGTGCTATAATCCATGGTGTCTCAAAGAGTTGGACACAGCTGAGTGACTGAACAACAGCAATCTTACAAGAGAAAACTGAGGTTCAGAAATGTTCAATCGCCCTGGGTTATATAGTTGGTCGAGAGTGAACCTGGCTAGGGAACGGGTTCCCTACTCTCAAACTATTTGCACTATAATTAGTTTCCTCAAAGTGAAAAGGGATTTACTGCACTCATAAGCAAATACCAGGTGCAAGAAAACGGAATGCAGTGGGGCACTCCATGTTCCCCAGGACACAGTTTCTACATCATCCCCGCATCCCGACATGAGGCTTCAACACTCTGGAGGATGTAACACTTAACTGTCAGAAACAGCATCAGTCAGCCCACAAGACAAACCTTGTCTGTTATGAAACCTCAGTCACCGTTCCCCTGGCTCTTCAGTGCTGTAAACACTGCCAACTTTTTCTTGGGGTCACAACTAAAAAAGGAGTGAAAACTGAGTCTAGTTTGGGCAAGATTTCCTATTACCATAGCCAAGAAGTCTATGCTCCTGCACCAACTGTGACCAGATTTGGTTCATAAGAACCAAAAGCATGGGTAAGAATTTCAGGCTACTCACACTGTAAATGTCAATGTCTTAGGCGTGTTAGAAACGAGTTGCTAGCATGGGTGGGGGGAGGCATTTTCTAAGCTTCTATATCGATCGTGGCACTTAACTAGCACAGTGATTCTGTGAGGTAACTATCACTATTATTTCTATTTTACAGATAAGAAAAGAGATGCTTAATGGATTGAGCAGCCTTTTTCTTCTCTTAAGGAACTTACAGGAAGAATGAAGAAAATTCTAGAGGTCAGTGGATCTCACTGGTGAGGCTAGCAGGATGCCCACTGTACTTGAGGCAGGGCCAACCTCTTCACTTTTAACTTCAGAACATTTTACCCAAGGCACAGGCGAATTCAGGCATCCAGACAAACCCTCAAAATCCAGCCAGGCGCTTTGTCATGATGTGCTGTTCTACACCGGAGATTATATTCCCTCTTTGCCACGTGCCCAAATTCTTAGAGCTGAGTGTTTGCCATTTTTCTCTCATTGAATGCCCCTTCTTAAAGAGGAGGAAACTAAAGCTCATATCAGTTAAGTAACTTGCCCAAGGTTGCTTAGCAATTTAAGCTTCAGGACCTGAACTCACAGCCAGTGCTAAATTCTGTTCCCTTTCAGACAGGACGGTGTGTTGGGTAAACCCATGCGGTAGGTTGGGACAAGGTGGTGGATAATTCCAAGTGTTAGGTAAAGTGTGTGATCTACTTCTTGGACACAGTGGGAGCCCCCTTTGGTTCAAAAGCAGGAAGTGATGAAATCTTTCTTTTAGCCAAATAATTTGGGCTGCAATATGGAAAGTGGGCTAGAGACAGAGCTATCAGAAGTGACAAGGCTGTGCCAGTTGCCTAAATGAGTGAGGATGAAGATTAGAGCTGGGGAGGCAGCCAGGAAAAAGCCACAGAGTAATAGACATTGGATAAGCTGTACATTAGCTGCAATGAGATTAGTAACCTAAGATATGACGCTGTTGCTATGAGAAGTAGAATAATGCACAAAAAACACTGAACACAGCATGTGCCATTATCTTTAGTAAATGTTTTTTCATTATTGTTATTGTGATAGTGGCTAGTGTTAAAATGTATCCTGTGTTCTAGCCCCAAGCTTTTCTGATTTTCTTCCTTTAGCCAGGCATTCTTTTTATCTTCTCTCAATCTTATTCTAGATCATCTCTGGAAATCAGAGTTCTCAGAGCTAACAGGAAACCCATGGGTCATGAGAACTTTCTCCCCCTTCTCTCTGATACCTATTTCACCAAGAAGGAAACGTATTCAACATGCTGAGTGAGAGGTTCCCAGCTGCTGGACTCTAGAGATGCCTCTTTTGAGGACCCCAAACAACTTCCTGGATTTCCACCCATCCTTCTGGATCAAGGAGAAGGCAATGGCACCCCACTCCAATGCTCTTGCCTGGAAACTCCCCATGGACGGAGGAGCCTGGTAGGCTGCAGTCCATGGGGTCGCTGAGTCAGACACGACTGAGTGACTTCAAATGCTTCTTTCTCTGGATTCCCACACCTTGTTATTTTTCCCCAGTCTACCATTTTTTCCACTATTTTCCTACCGTATATGAGGCTGTCTTCTACATGACCTCTATAGGTAAGCGAAGCAAAAGTGATTCCTAAACCTCCTGCCTTTATCTTTCATATCACACTTCACACAACTTTTCACTTATTTTAAACTATAGAATGCATATTTAAAATTTAGAAAGTAGCATTTTAAAAGGTGAGGGAAAATATCTGCCTTTTTACTATCTTTGCTAATGGCTAAAACACTGCCTAGATCATGCTGGCACTTAAAACTATTTAATGAATGAACATACTAATCACTGCATCTTCTGTACAGACACAGCACCAGCACATAGTAGGTACTCAACACATTTGCTTCATGTATTTATACCAATTATTTATGCATTTCTTAAAATCTGGATTTCAGCACTAAAGGCTTGAACACAGCCCAAAGCATATGAATTCTAAATAGATGACACATTTCTCTGAAAGAGAAAAAAAATTGCAGTTATTTAAAAATGGCCTCAAGTCTAATAGTTAATGTTCAAGCATGACTTATTTACCATCTGAAATGTTTCTTCTCCTTGAGAAATATGTGAGGCGACACCAGTCACATTAGCTCACTTAAATGTATGTTGGAAATGACTTTGTAATTTGAAATAATAAAAATTTACTTTATTTGATTTATGGTTTGCCAAGGCTCAGCTCTAACTAGTCATTTTCTCATGTATATTCACACAACTTACACATGTCCAAAAGGATAGATGTGAAGGAAAAAATATTCAAGAAGCCTGCAGAAATATGTTATTGCTGTTGTTATAATTATGTTTTCTATTATCATTATTTTATCATTTCCCACTTTCCCCCAAACCCTATTCCTTTGGGTGAGATGAGATATTTTAAAGTAAAGATCAGTAAGTCTTTTGAGAAAAAGCCATATTTTGCAACTTTTAATTTTTCAGAAAAATAAAAAGGATGGCACATAACAGTTTAGTGTCAGGAAACTCAAATATGAGACTCAGCAGTTCTTTTTTAAAAAATCTGTTAAACACACATTCACATATAAATAAGAGTACCTATTTAGCCATTTAGGAAAAATATACAAGAATGCCAAATAATGTACAAGATCACATAAAATTTTGTTCATTTCACATACTAGCAAGGTAATGCTCCAAACCCTTCAAGCTAGGGTTTAGCAGTATGTGAGCCATGAACTTCCAGATGTACAAGCTGGATTTAGAAAAGGCAAAGGAACCAGAGATCAAATTGTCAACATCCATTGGATCACATTAATAGAAAAAGCAAGGGAATTCCATAAAAAAATCTACTTCTCCTTCAGTGACTACACTAAAGCCTTTGATTGTGTAGATCACATCAAACTGGAAAATTATTCAAGAGAAGGGAATACCAGACCTTACCTGTCTCCTGAGAAACTAATATGCAGGTCTAGAAGCAACAGTGAGAACCAGACATGGAAAACGAATTGGTTCAAAATTGGGAAAGTACGTGAAGGCTGTATATTGCTATTCTGCTTATGTAACTTATATGCAGAGTACATTCCACAAATGAGGTGTGGATGAATCACAAGCTGGAATCAAGACTGCCAGGAGAAATATCATCAAGCTGACATATGCAGATGATACCACTCTAATGGCAGAAAACAAAGAGAAACTAAAGAGCCTGCCTCTTGATGAAGGTGAAAGAGGAGAATGAAAAGCTGGCTTAAAACTCAACATTCAAAAAATTAAGGTCATGGCATCTGGTCCCATCCCTCATGGCAAACAGAAGGGAAAAAAGTGGAAGCAGTATCAGATTTTACTTTCTTGGTCTCCAGAATCACTGAGGACAGCAACAGCAGCCATGAAATTAAAAGATGCTTGCTCCCTGGAAGGAAAGCTATGACAAACCAAGACAGCATATTAAAAAGCAGAGACATCATTTTGCTGACAAAGATCTGTCCAGTCAAAGCTATGCTTTTTTCAGAAGTCATGTACAGATGTGAGAGTCAGACCATAAAGAAGGCTGAGCACCGAAGAACTGCTGCTTTCAAACTGTGACATTGGAGAAGACTCTTGAGAGTCTTTTGGACAGCAAGGAGATGAAACCAGTCAGTCATAAAGGAAATCAATCCTGGATATTCACTGGAAGGACTGATGCTGAAGCTCCAATACTTCAGCCACACAGTGTGAAGAGCCAGCTCATTGGCTAAGACTCTGATGCTGTGAAGATTGAAGCAGGAGGGGAAGGTAATGACAGAGGATGAGAAGGTTGGATAGCATCACCGACTCAGTGGATATGAGTTTGAGCAAACTCGGGCGATAGCGAAGGACACAGAAGTCTGGTGTTACAGTTTATGGGGTCGCAAAGAGTCGGACACAACTTAGCAACTTAAACAACAACTGCCATTTAGGACCAGTTGTAAGATTTGCAGGATTCGGTACAAAGTGGAAATGTTGGGAAAATTGTTAAGTTCCTGGTGGTGACAGCAGAACACGATTCTTCTAGCTGTGGGCTCCTGTGTGACTGCACAGGTTTTAAGGTCCATGGGGCTGACTCTGCAGCCAGATATGAGGACTAACTAAGATCACGTGACCTGCCTCCCACAGTGTGATGTCTGAGCCATAGCAGGTATTTAACAAGCTCTAGTTTCTCCAAGACAGGTTGCAAGTGGCCCTCATAGAGCCTACCAAGTCTGATGCATTCAGTTGCTTCTACAAGAAATGAGTTCTCTATACCATACACCCAGAGGTTTTAACTATAACCTGTTTAACTCTCTCTTTAGGTATAAAAGGAAAAAAAAAAAAGAAAGAAACAAACTCTAAAGTACCCAAGGCTTAAAGAACCAAGCTGTGTCTGAAATGGGAGGTTTTCCATGAGGCCCTATTCCCACATGAACTCTGACATCCTGAAACCATGTGCTGCTACCTTGGATTCCAGATGGCTAACTAAAGGAGCCAGATCATCAAACAGAAGGTTCAGGTTCTCAACTCTGATCATCTTAGGCATGTCAGGGAGGGGGTGTGGAGGAGCATGTTTTCTAACGAAGGTGGAAAAAATCAAACAAACCAGAAGTGATGCATCCCAGCTGGCCACAGAAAGGGTCTCCCCTGACTCTCCTGTAGCATATCTCTTCACCTCCCCACTGGGCTGTGGCTTTAAGAGAGATGCTTGGTTCCTGCAAGGCTACATAATCAGGGAGGTTGCTCAAACCTCTCCTTGTGGAATGCGGATGACATCTGGAATTAAAGAGGTATTCTCTTTTAATCACTGTTCAATCTTCCGGAGGGGATAAATGAGTACACGGGTAGCTTCCAGCTGCCCAAACTGATTTAGTTAAATAATGTAATCTATTTGTACACAAATGTGGAATAAATGTCACTGAAGTTCCTTAGCGTGCAGTTATAATGAGTTATCCCTTTCTCGAGGTGATTAGGAGTGTTTAGTTTGTTTCAAATGCATATCAAGCCTCATGATTGCCAATGAGCCAGGGACAACCTAAATTAGCCTCCCGCAGCTGCTGACCTCTGAAGCCACAACAAAACCATTCCTTTAGCGGGGAAGAGTCTCCTCTAATGGTAAGTATGGAGCGGAGCTTTCTTTCACTCCCTTGAAAGTGTAATGTTCCTACAAGCCTCTACAGACCCAGGTCTGCCCAGAGCTAGCCAGGGAAACGCAATTAGAATTTTAAGACTAAACAGGACCTTCCACTCAGTTTATATACTGTTTTGCATATGGGAAACCTGAGACTCAGAGACACTAAGGGCTTTGCCAAGCCAACAGATTCAGTGTCAGAGTTAAAAGCCCTGGATTGTGACATCCAGTTTCTTTTTCTAACAACTGCCCTTAGCTTTCAACCCCTTAAGGTGACAAATTGCTGTGTGAGGGTGGTGCGGTGTTATGGAGGGGAATATGGCCTCTAAAAGCAGGGTGAAGCCAGAGCCAGGCCAAATGTTCTCTGTTTAACACTGAACAACTTGCTTCAGAAATGGAACATCAGTCTGCTAACCAGAACAATGGGAATCTGCCTTGCTTTGTAGGGAATGTCTATCCTGTCACAGACATTTTTACTAACATTTACTTCTTTGAATATTTGTGACTCCTTTAGCTAATAGCTTCACTTCCTGTTCTGAAATAAATATTCCCAAGGATTCTTTCTGGTTTGCTGTATCAGATTATATTTTTAAACCCACTAAATTAAAAAAATACCACTAAAAAGATGAAAGCTAAATGAAGAATGATTTCACATATTGTCTTCTGTAAAGAGATGAAACATGCAAGAAGGGAAGACATAGGGGGAACTATCAAGTCCCCAAAATGAGATTATGCCTTTGCAGGCAAATATCCATCTTGTTGTCCTGGTCAGATAACTGTGGAAGAAGTAGTTCTATCACCTTGTGCAAAACAGATGCCTCTGCAGCTACTCCTGGCTTCCAAGAGAAAAAGTAATCATTGTGTGCTATTTGAATGTCTTCATAAATATAATTTATGGCTTTGATACAGATCAGTCCTGCACGGTCTTAGAAGATCAATAGTGCCATGTTCATTAGTCCTGAATTGAATAGCTCTCATACTTTGGCCAGAAGATGGTAACAGTTTTTAATGATTTTTTTGCCAGGTGGCATCAAAAGCAGATTCTGTGTCACTGGTAATTTCCTTAGTTATCTAGGGGCTTTTCATTCCCTCATCCAACCATGAAGGTCAGAGAGCTGCTCTCGGCAAAGATGCCTATAGCTGCTTTCTTGGACCCCTAGGATAAAGTGGGTAACTAGTCAGTAGCTGCTGGGTAATAGTTCTTTTACTCAAGCCCTGTGGTGATGAGGAGAAAGGTAATGAATTTCCTCCATCAGGCCATGGTGGAGAGGCATCAGGACATTTTTTAAAGATTAGTGAGAGGCCTGAGTTCTAATTCCAGAAGGGCTACTTTCTTAGTGGTTTTGAGTTTGGATAAATTATTCAAGGTGGGAGACTGCTAGTTTGATGGCCCCGAATGAACCATGCTTCTGAATATACATGCTTTTGGGTAGTCTTCTTGATTCTGGGAAATTTAAACATAGGATATATCAACCATAGATGGTTTAACAATGATTTGCTTTAAACAATAGAATGTAGAGGGACTGATGTTCTGTCAACTGTGGAACTAAATCCTAAGAAGACTTGGCAGTTTCCACTTTTACCCTGTGCAGATAGACACTCACACCAAGTACGAAGTCTGGCTGCCTAGAGACTGCCATGCTGTGTAGACGCCCAAGCAGCCACGTAGTCACCCCATATCCCTCTGCAGTTCATTGCTCCCCGTTCCCCGCAAGGAGGAGCATTAGGCTGTAGCCAGTCCTGCGAGCTTTCAGCCACTAATCACTGCCAGATGCCAGGCAGGTGACTGAAGCCATTCTGTAACACCCACTCACCCAGTATCCCGTCTCTCATGACATGAAGCAGAAGTAGTCCTGGCTTAACCAACAGCACTGTGAAAAGTAAATAAATGGTGTCATTTTATCTACTATGCTTGTAGCACATTTTTTCTAATAGAAGTAGCCAGCTTCTCAAGCTACTCTGTCTGAACCCCATCTGGAAGATGAAATGTGGAATCAAATAACTCACATACCACATCAGATACTCATGGCACTCAAGGCCCTGTGCTATCTGACCTCAGTTAGTACTTCTAGCTTCCTCTTCTCTGACTGATCCTTGAAATGACCCTGGAGCTCCTCTGGGCCATTTGCCATTTTCTGACATTTGACCATTTGCAGTTATTTGCACATTTAAACTGCTTGCAATAGCCTAGATAATTTAAGACTTCCACACATTTTTCTTCTCTTCTCTGCTATGAATACATTTCCCTATCAGTAAAATGCCACCTCTACCAGGAAGCTGTTCCCATTCACCCCCTGTCTACCTGCCACCTACACCCTCTGTAAAGTAGTTGCCTCTGGGCTCCTAGAAGTAGTGTGTTTACTAAGGTAGACTGCTTATTACAATGAGAGCTGAGAATAAACTGCTAATTTCTTCCAGGGCCAAATCAAAAGACACCCATACACTTGACAATCTGTGATCTTTTAGGTTTAATCAAAAGGATTTTTTAAATGTATGAAAGATCAGATGACATGATGTTGCACACCTATATGTACGATTTATTACATGTTCAGTGTACATCAGGTATAGTACTAAATATTTTACTATTATCATCTCCTTGAATCTTTATAATAACCCATACTAGGCAAGCACTATTATTGTCCCCACACTACAGATGAAGAAGCTGGGTCTCAAAGTGTCTGTATTAACTGCCCAGGGTTGCCTTGGTCAGAATTTTAATCCAGGCTGCCAGGTTCAGGGACAGAATTTTTCCATTGCTGGACAGTACCCATTATCTCTTTGGTTCTGTGGCCCCAGCTGGGTTCAGAGGCCCTTGCACAGAGCAAGTACTCAATACATATTTGTTGAATAAACGAGTGAATGAAGGTGAGAGGGAATGCATAAATCACTTCAAATGTGTGAACAGCATTTCAAGTTACAGTTTTGGGTAAGGCAAGAATAGTCCACGCTTTACAAAACCACTGCTCAAATTAAAGTCTGGTTGCTCAGTGCCTCTCCCCAGCACTTCCGTCCAGAGGACTGTTAGTTATCAGAGGTTCTGTGCTTGTATTATTGGGCAGCACTTTGCTCTTACAGAGTTTCTATTTTTTTAGTTTTTATTTTTTTAATTGAAGTACAGTTGATTTACGATATTGTGTTAGTTTCAGGTGTACAGCAAAGTGATATATATACATACATATATATATGAATTACATAAACATACATATCCTGCACACACACACACATGTGTGTGTGTATATATATATATGCATGTGTGTAACTTACATACACATATATACAGAGACACACACGGGCTTCCCAGGTGGCACTAGTAGTAAAGAACCTACCAGCCAATGCAGGAAACCCAAAAGACAAGTTCGATCCCTAGGTTAGGAGGGTCCCTTGGAGGAGGGCATGGCCACCCACTCTAGTATTCTTGCCTGGAGAATCCCATGGATAAAGGAGCCTGGTGGGCTACAGTCCATCAGGTCGCACAGAGTTCTACATGACTGAAGAGACTTAGCACACATGCACGCACGCACGCACACATACACACACATTCTAGCATACATATGCTTTTCCAGAATCTTTTCCATTGCAGGTTATTACAAGGTATTGAATATAGCCCTGTGCTATACAGTAAATCCATGCTGTTACATAATTCCTGAGGATGAGTTCCTGAAGCACAAAAACTCCACTGCCCACCAGTTTGACTAGATGTCTCTGATCAGAGTACATGGTTTATTCCATTGTCAAGGTGTTAAACCACTTCCTTACAGTGTACTGAGCAAGGGCCTCATGTACAAGTGAAGAAGTACAAGAAGAAAGGCATTCACAATGATTGAGAGGCTGCGTGCCAGGTGCAGGACTAGATGGTCTCAGGCCTGTTATCAGGTTTAGAGATGAGGACCACAGAGTGTAAGCCATTGCCCTTCCTCGGGTCACACAGCTGGTAAGCAGCTCATATTCAGATCTAATTCCAAATCAGTGCCTCTTCTACTCCGTCCCACTGCAGCACAGGGACCCTTTTCTTGGGGAACTCATATGTGCCTAAAAAAAGTACCAAATGTACCAGATGCTGAGAATTAAATGCTACCTGAGAGTTGCAGGTACTGATTATTATAGAGGCTTGAGGGAAGAGAAGTCACTGCTTGGAAGTACAGCCTGAGATAGCTTCCTAGTCTAGGTGACACTTGATATGGAATTTGAGAGAAATGAGGCTTGTGGGAAAGACTGGTAGATGAGAGGCTGGGGAGCATGCACAGCTTTAATTACTCTTTCCTTCATTCAACAGTGTACTGAAAGCTCATTGCGTAAAGCACTGGCCTAGATATTAGGCGTGTCACACAATGAGACTAGGCTGCTTCATACTGCCCTGCCTGCCCTGTTCTCCCTGAGACTGTCTGCCTGCTGAATCATCCCTCTGTGCTCAAGATCCAGGATGGGTAATCTCTCTTCCATGAAGTTGTTTATCTCACTGGCTCAGAAAACTGGCTCTACTCGTGAGTACGTGGGTGAATCTTGGGCAACTAACTTCTCTGTGATCCAGATCCCTTGTTTGTAAAATGAAGGCACATACCCCATAAAAATATTCTGATGAAGATTAGTTTAGTTAATTAGTTATTATACATAAAGAAAACAGTAGAGTATCTGATGGCTTCCTGGTCCAGAGACATCATGTGGAATAAAGATGGTGGTGATGAAGAAGGAGGGCAATGAGGAAGAGAAGAAAGAAGCTTTCCCTGACAGCTTCACAGCTTCCAACACAGTATATCCCCTGTCCTTGGGTCACCACTGTCCAAGGCACAGGCATCTCGCATTCCTTTCCTTACCCCCATCACATGGTGAGCTGCAAAGGGCAAAAACAACTGCACGGCCATCTGAATTATTTATGCTGTTTGGTATCAACTAGGTTTTCAACAAATGATGACTAAAAGAATATTGGAGGGATTCATGGAGCTCCCATGAAGATGTCACTGCTGGTGGCAGCTCAAATGGGAAGAAAGAGGACAGTGGCTACCAGGAAGACAGAATTTTAAAATTATGCACCAATAGAAAAATAATTATGCTAGAGAAATAAGAATTGTCAGAGAAATGAAGAGGAGGGAAGAAAGGAAGCTAGTGTCTGTTGATCCCCTGACATGTGCTAACTACTGTATTGGGACAGATACAAATATTACCTTTATTAACGCTACATAGAAATTTCATTAATTAATGCTTTTATGCATCTAAGGATTAGAAAAGAGTGACAATACCCCTATAAATGAAAGCTGTTCATTAAATTAATTGTCTGAATTGTACCAGAGAAGTTGCTAGTTATCTATCAGATTCTATTGGAGTTGCTTAATAGCAAGATTTTTGTGGAAGATATTATGAGGTTCATTTTTTAAATGAGAAACACAACCAGCAAAGTTCAATGACTTGACCAAAGTCATGGAGCCCAGCACAGGCAGACCAGCTTTAACCAAATCTAAAGTCACCAGTCATCTCTGTGACGAAGAGGCTATACTGACAGACCTCAGGGCCCACTGGATTATATCCCCAAATATGTGTTCACATTATCAGAGTCAGAATTGACCCACTGTGTTGCTGAACTGGGTTTCTGTTTTGTCAACCTTTAAGTTATTGAAATCTCATTTAAAGGAAAAATAAATGATGTATAAGGGTGAAAACCAACTTGCCAAAATAACTCTTGCAAAAGAGACAGCAAGTCAGCCCTTGCATTTTTCTGTAGGCATGAGAAGACAGTGTATGAGGCGGTCGTGATGAAGCTCCTTGGACCTCCAGTGGCTGGGAGGAACTGTCTGAAGCCTCTGGCTGCTGCTCTTTGATATCTCTTGCTGGATTTGTGCCAAGGCCATGCCTCCCAGAGACTTCTTCCACCTGAGGACTGAGCATGGCAGTGATACTAAAGGGAAACTAGTTCTTGGGAGACACAGTCTCCTCTGAACTGACTTTGGCTTCAGGACTCCCAGGGGCTTTGCTGGACTTGCCTGGTGGTCGTGATGAAGCTCCTTGGACCTCCAGTGGCTGGGAGGAACTGTCTGAAGCCTCTGGCTGCTGCTCTTTGATATCTCTTGCTGGATTTGTGCCAAGGCCATGCCTCCCAGAGACTTCTTCCACCTGAGGACTGAGCATGGCAGTGATACTAAAGGGAAACTAGTTCTTGGGAGACACAGTCTCCTCTGAACTGACTTTGTGCAAACCTCTCTCCTTCACCTGGGCTCACAAACTGGCCCTGTGACCTGCTGGCTCGCTCAGCCTTCCCAGGTGGCCTGTTATCTCCCACATGGGCACACGGGCATCTCCTCTAATAAATTCCTTGCATGTTTAATCATGTCTCGGGATCTGCTTCTTGTAGCATCCAGACTAAAACACCAAAGGACAGCCATGTCTCCACAAACGACCTCACAGACGACTTCAGTTCTGACAATAATTTGTATGCAAAATGAATAATCATAAAGCTTTCTTTTTTAAAAAATGACTTGTATAGGACATCAATTTTATCAAAATACTAAAAGATTTTTAAACATATTAGGTATTTTGTATATGAGATCTTTTTATCTGTGACCACAGTTCTGCAGTGTAACATGTTCAGCTTCAATTATCATTGTCTAGTTGAGGAATGTGAAGTTCCAAAAATGTACAAATCATTCCCAAGGAGACGCAATGATGTGATGGTGAGCTGAGGCTTCAATCTAGATCTCACGACTCTCAAGAGTTTTTAGAGAAGGTGGTTTACAAACAGTAAAGCCTGGGTATATTCAGCATCAACTGTTGTCCTTGTCATTTAATCAGTCTTCTTCGATTTTCTATTTACAGTAAAATATAATGTGACCTAGATCTAGTGAAATGATTTCTGAGAAAAGACACAGACATGTGCTCAGCAGAGGCCCAGGAGTAAGTGTTCAACAGTGGTTAGTTGAATTAAATTGAAAGTTGATATACATGGAAGAGTTAGGACATTTCCCAAGAATTTAATAACCTAAGAGCTATGCAAATTGGAATGAATTTGTTTAGGCTTTTGACTTTAAAATATCATGTTTGTTTTTTTAAAAGGAAAAATATACACATGCAAAAATGAATAAACATGAGATTCTGGTAAACAGAGGAAGCTGAGAACAGAAGGCTATATAAACCTGTAGACCTAACATTTGTACAGCATGCTGCTGCTTTCTGGGCACTGCCCCATACAGCACCACTTATAACCTTTATCACAGCCCCAGCCCAGAGGCATGAGCAGCCCTCTGCTAGAGATGGGACCAAAGAGGCTCAAATCACAGAATAAAAGGATGCGATGGCTATAGTAGCAAGGGCTCTTGGCTAAAACTAAAGAGGATTGACAACTCTGCGTAGAGCAAGTGAAGGAATGGAGTTAGGGATATATGTACAAGACAAAATCAGTGAGAGAGGAATAGGCAGATTGGATAAGAAAGGGTCTGCAAAATGCCTTGTGGGTGACTAGTCAACACAAACTTTTGAGCAGGTGTGAGATGCCTTCCACTAAGGACTTTAAGACATAGCTGGGTCAGATTTTACAGTGGGGCAGATTTCTTGGGTGTGCAGGTTTGGACAAGATCCAGTAAAATTGGAGATTTACCCTTTTTTTTGGTTATTATACTCCCTGCTTCTAAGTTGCTTCAGTCATGTCCAACTCTGTGCGACCCCATAGATGGCAGCCTACCAGGCTCCTTCGTCCATGGGATTTTCCAGGCAAGAGTACTGGAGTGGGTTGCCATTGCCTTCTCCGATTATACTCCCTAGTTCCCCCAAAAATGTTCAAAAGTGTCATTTTGGGAGTCACATAGCTAGATTAGGACTATCCTCAAAAATGTTCAAAAGTGTCATGTTGGGAGTCACACAGTTAGATTAGGACTATTCAATGCTGCTATTTTGTATATCTCTGTGAACACTTCATACAATGTTCCATCAGTGTTCTTTTTACTATTAGAAACAGAGTCATTAACATCTTTAAACATAATCCAATTAGAGAGTTCTATGCAGAAATCCCAGCGCTATCTCAGAAAATAAATCCTAAAAACTGTTCATTTAGAACCACTCTTAGTATCCAAATCTGCATTAGAATTCCCAAGATAAACAAAAACCATAAGATATATTTATATTTACTAAAAAAATATGGAGGCCAAGAAGTCCCACAGCTGTCTGCTAGAATCTAGAGAAGCAGAGAAATTGGTGGCGCTATTCAGTCTGAATCTGAAGTCCTGAAAACCAGGAAGCCAATGTTGTAAGTTTCAGTTTGATTCCAAAGGCCCAAGAATCAGGGATGGATGATATTAAACTGTGCTTTTTTCTTGAGCTGAGACACCCAACTTCCTCTGCCCTCAGGCAACTTCTTCTGCCCTCAGACATTCTCAGGCTATTAGACCTAGATCTGGAGTTTTATTTTTAATGTGATCCAGTTTCCCTTCCTTTTCACAGACTAAGGAAATTCAAATTCAGGTTATGCTAGGTTATTAGGAATTTGGGGAGACATTTTTGTTATAGCAGGAGAGCCCTGGACTAGAAGTTAGGCTGCCTGCCTTCTAGTACTAGCATCACAAGTAATTAGTTTATATAATGGTGAGCAAATTACTGCTGTTCTCTGATCCTGAAAAGAGAGGGCTAGGCTGGAGCTCATGTGCCTTGAGGTGTGTGTGGGTAATGTGTATATTTTAAGTGACAATATGAATGGGATGGGCCTTTGAGAACTGAGACATATGATGCTCAAAGTTTTTACAACTGAGTTTTGGGAAAAATTCTCTAGTCCAATTTTGATTTGTGGACCATCAATTTGTAAGTTTTAGACTCCTGTTGACTATAAAATTTGGTTACTGCAAAGAGGGAAGTCAACAACAATGATTTCCTTGAAAGGAAAACTAAGAACTGTTTATTTACTATCGTATAGAAATGAATAATACTACCACATAGAATGAATGTATTTAGCATATTATCATGTGGGTTTTTTCCCCCCTATTTTTCACTCCTACTCACTATAAAGGCATTCTTTGGGTCGGGAAGATCCCCTGGAGAAGGAAATGGCAACCCACTCCAGTATTCTTCCCTGGGAAATCCCACGGACAGAGGAGCCCGGCAGGCTACAGCCCATGGGGTCACAAAGAGTCAGACATGACTGAGCGACTAACACACACGCTATGAGGACAAGTGGAGTACGTGCTTTCCATGCAGTGAAACAGGTTGATCAGGGTGAAACTGACTATTCAGAAAAAATGAGTTAAGAGTCTAGACTTGTGAGATTATATGTAGAGCTAGCTAGCAGCAGGAGAACCAGAAAAGACAACCGTGAGACCAGTGGGCTTAGAGTACAGAGTCACCCTATAAGCCACGGAGAAGGGGACGCAAAGGAAGACTGGGGGAGAGAAGATGGGAACTTAGATGCCTGCGAGAGGCTGAAAGGGGGCCAACAATAGAAATCCCAGAGAAGCTTTCAGAGTGGATGGTACCAGTGGGTGTGCCCAGGAGAGTGGATGGGAAGCTTTGTGTTCCAAACCTTCCAAACACCTGAGCAGGAGATTAACAAAGACTGCTGTTGCTTCAGTCGTGTCCAATTCTGTGCGACCCCATAGACCGCAGCCCATCAGGCTCCCCTGTCCCTGGGTTTCTCCAGGCAAGAACACTGGAGTGGGTTGCCATTTCCTTCTCCAACGCATGAAAGTGAAAAGTGAAAGTGAAGTCGCTCAGTCGTGTCCAACTCCTAGCGATCCCATGGACTGCAGCCTACCAGGCTCCTCCATCCATGGGGTTCTCCAGGCAAGAGTACTGGCGTGGGGGCTGGGGGTGCAGTTTACGCAGCTGGGGTTGGCAGCAGAACTCTCAGTGTGATGTGGGCAAATGAGTCCTACCTCCCTAACCTCCAGAGAAGAGAACAGGAAGAAGAGAGGGAGTCACAGGGCTTAGAGGGCTGGCTGATGGTCGGGGTCTGGTGTCAAAGCAGGAGACACAGAGTTGGAAGTCTTGCCACTAGAAGCTATAGCCAAGTTCCGGCAGAAATGGGAGCTGCCGGGACGTGTGGCCCTGGCACAGTGTGGGTGGCTGCTCACGGCAACTCCCTTAACAGATATCACAGGACCTCTCTTGATCTGGTAAGCTGATAAACACTGATTGATCCCTGAGATGCCAGTCACAGTGCTGGCGTTCACAGAAAACAGTGCCCATTTCACGGTCCTGTGTGCAGAGACGAAGCGCACCAAAAAAAGCGTGCGAGGAATGGTGGGAGAGGGAGGGAGTTGCTGGGCGAAGAGAAAGAAAGCAGGGTAGGCAGGGGACAGTGCCAGGAGATGATAGCATGTTTTCCTCGTGGCCAGGATGGGCGCACACAGGCAGGTGAGCTGGGGATGGAACACTTGAACGTGAAAAGCAGAAAATTGGATCTGGGACAGTGAATAAAACCACTCGAGGCCTCCAACAGAGGAAAACCCTAAGGAAACTCAAATGAAAGTGGCAAAGGATGTAATAAATATACAAGACCCGCTGGAGGTGGAATGGTTACCACATTAGAGATATAAATGAAGTAAATAGGCTCTTTCTCTGTTGAGTTAAAGAATCCCAAGAGAGTCTCTGTATTGTTGCGACCCCATAGACCGCAGCCCATCAGGCTCCCCTGTCCCTGGGTTTCTCCAGGCAAGAACACTGGAGTGGGTTGCCATTTCCTTCTCCAATGTATGAAAGTGAAAAGTGAAAGTGAAGTCGCTCAGTCGTGTCCAACTCCTAGCGATCCCATGGACTGCAGCCTACCAGGCTCCTCCATCCATGGGGTTCTCCAGGCAAGAGTACTGGCGTGGGGGCTGGGGGTGCAGTTTACGCAGCTGGGGTTGGCAGCAGAACTCTCAGTGTGATGTGGGCAAATGAGTCCTACCTCCCTAACCTCCAGAGAAGAGAACAGGAAGAAGAGAGGGAGTCACAGGGCTTAGAGGGCTGGCTGATGGTCGGGGTCTGGTGTCAAAGCAGGAGACACAGAGTTGGAAGTCTTGCCACTAGAAGCTATAGCCAAGTTCCGGCAGAAGTGGGAACTGCCGGGACGTGTGGCCCTGGCACAGTGTGGGTGGCTGCTCACGGCAACTCCCTTAACAGATATCACAGGACCTCTCTTGATCTGGTAAGCTGATAAACACTGATTGATCCCTGAGATGCCAGTCACAGTGCTGGCGTTCACAGAAAACAGTGCCCATTTCACGGTCCTGTGTGCAGAGACGAAGCGCACCAAAAAAAGCGTGCGAGGAATGGTGGGAGAGGGAGGGAGTTGCTGGGCGAAGAGAAAGAAAGCAGGGTAGGCAGGGGACAGTGCCAGGAGATGATAGCATGTTTTCCTCGTGGCCAGGATGGGCGCACACAGGCAGGTGAGCTGGGGATGGAACACTTGAACGTGAAAAGCAGAAAATTGGATCTGGGACAGTGAATAAAACCACTCGAGGCCTCCAACAGAGGAAAACCCTAAGGAAACTCAAATGAAAGTGGCAAAGGATGTAATAAATATACAAGACCCGCTGGAGGTGGAATGGTTACCACATTAGAGATATAAATGAAGTAAATAGGCTCTTTCTCTGTTGAGTTAAAGAATCCCAAGAGAGTCTCTGTATTGTCTTAAATTAGAATCATGCCTGGAACAGTGTAGGTGCTCCATTAATACCGAATGTGTGAATGAATTTTGGCTCAAAATAAAGAAATACTGTCAAACACTTAAAAAAAACAAAAAAAAATACTCAAAGATAAGCTCAGACACCAAGGCATGGATTTGAGTGCTCTAAACTCTAACTGCTTAAGGTTAGGTTGGGGTTGATTCACAAAATCTCTTCATTTCTGTGTGCACTGGATTATTCGAGCCTGGGGTTAGAGGTGATAGGAGGAACTGATTGAGCAGCTTGGGAAGCTGCAGGGACCACAGACTTTGTTGCTTCTACCACTTGGCCTGGGGGCTGCCTTGCTAATTATCCATGTGGATGGAGATGATGGAAGTAAGCTGGCCCTTTACCCAGACCGCTCCCAAATAGCCAGCAGGTAGAGCCCAAGTGACAGTAAGCAGCCTGTCTAATCACTTCTCTCTGTGGACACCCACCCTCTCACAGATGCTAGTAAACTGGCATGCAACAACTGAACACACCTGGGTCCAAAAACTCCTCCTTTGCAGAGCTAAAAGCCCAGCAGAATTTTCTGGAGCATCAGGAAGTATGTCTTGCTTTTTCTCCATCAGCTAAGAGAACGGCTTAACCAAAACAAACAAACAAACAAAAAAACACAAAAACCAAACCTCTATACATGTCCTTAAGGAATGTCTCATTAATTCTCAGGTCTCCTGAGCACCTATCTTTCCAAGGAGCAGCAGAGAATCAAGAAAAAAGGCAGGACTGGCTCACAGATAAGACAAAGTAAATCTAAGAGACAGTTGATTAAGAGAAGAATTAAAAGTTTATTATAATTGGTGTTTCTAAGTAGGCTGCCCAGTAATTGTTTACAAGAAAAACACACACAGATGAAGCTGCAAATCCTTTTTTCAGCAGAACAATAAGATATTATTAATTTGTGTGGTGGTTGTAATAGAGTTTAATGAATTTTCTGGTTGAATAATCTTTGGGAAACTCTATTGCCAATTAAATAAATATCAGCTAAACAAGCACAAACAAGTGACAAATAAGGAGGCTGGAGAGAAAATACTCTACAAGGCCTTCATCATCTGGTCCCACTTGCTTCTCTCCAATGCACATCTGGAATAGGACCTCCCTTTGCTTAGGAAACCTCCGCCCCACGCAGGACATCATAGGAGTCCTGACCTTGCGTGGTCCTCATCATCCTGTTCACCAGCCCTTTGTGGCTGGTGCATTCCCTGCTTTGCCCCAGAGTTACTGACTTTCTCCTCCTTGTTTCCCTAGCATTCTGTTTGGATTTATCCTATTATCTCATTGTGATTTATTTGCCTCTCTCCTCTGCTTGCCTGTGGATTTTTCATGGGTAATGATTCTTCATTCACTTGTGTGTCTTCAGTGTCTAGTATAACACTTAGCACACAGTAGGTCTTCAGATTTAAGGAACGCCATTCTCATATCCTGCCTGTCTTTTATTTCAACTATGAAGCCCTCAGTGTCTAGCTTTCACAAAGCGACTTCATTCATAAACCAAGATCCAGCTCAAGTGTAACCTCCAGAATCTCTTTCCTGATGCTATGCATTCTCCTGATTCTCTGTCAGTGAACTTCCATAGTTCTTACTTTATATTCTAGACCATCCAATCTTTATTTACCATCTCTTTACTTGAACATAGAGGTGGCACCTTTAAGGAACAAGAGAAAAAAATAAACATCTGTGTGTTTTAAAATTAAATATCCTTTTTCTTTCTCTTTCCATGCTCAGTCATGTCCGAATCCTTGTGACTCCAAAGACTATAGCCCACCAGGCTCCTCTATCCATGGGGTTTTCCAGGTAGTAATACTGGAGTGGGTTGCCATTCCCTTCTCCAGGGGATCTTCCCAACCCAGAGATCATATCTGTGTCTCCTGCTTTGTAGGTGGATTCTTTACCACTGATCCTCCAGGGAAGTCCTTGATTTAATTGGATTATTTAAAATAATATTTGAGCCTGGTGACTGGATGCTATTTGGATTAGTTTGCCAGGGCTGTCACAACACATCCTACAGACTTGGTGACTTCAACAATCAAAATGTGTTTTCTCAGAGTTCTGGATACTACGAGTCCAAGATCAAGTTGTCAGGAGGTCCGGGTCTCCTGAGGCCCATCTCCTTGCTTGCATGCATGTGGCCCTTCCTCTGTGTGTGCACGTCGCTGCTATTTCTTTGCATGTCCTGGTGTCCCTATTTATAAAGGCATCTGTCAGATTGGATTAGGGTCCACTCCAATGGCCTCATTAACCTAATTACCTCTTTATCTGCCTTATCTCCAAACGCAGTCACTTCCAAGGTGCTGATGGTTAGAGCTGCAACATTAAATTTTTGGAAATGACAAATTCAGTCCATAACACTACTAATGTCCAGCTCAAAGCTTAGACCTAGAATCACCAATTAGAAGGAAATCCTAAACTTCTTGAAACTCAGGACTTTATAGGTTCTCCAGCCAACGCAACGAGGGATAAAATGCAGATTGTCCATGTGAAGCCTTACGTTTTGTCATATCTCACGGGTGAGAAGAGAAGAGCTTGTGGAGACATAGGCCTGTGAAGAAGGGGAGATATTAGGAAAAGGCCACTAGCCAACTCTATGGCACAACACTGGACAGAATGAAACATCACCAGGGACTGCTCAAATAATGGGGTTGACTTGGGTCATTGTTTATCCCCTAGGAGATTTTTGAACTGGTTGGCAAGAAACTGTGGAGAGACTTACATTCAGATTGACAATAGCATTGCATCCATAGAAAATTTCTATATTGAGAGGAGGTGATTATATAATTCTATGAACATTTATTTACTCACTGTTCCTTGAGCACATGCAAACTTAAGATGTTTCAGACTTTGGAATATCTATTATTTGTAATTTCCTTAACTCATTTAGGACTGGGGACATTAAGGGTCAACATGGGGAGGTACAAAGTTGAATTAAGACACTGTTCACCAGAGGTAACTGCCTAGAAGATAAAGCCTGTTCATAAAATTAGATCAAATGACATAAGCCCTGGAAGTCTTCTGTGGAGTATATAGCGCTGAATAAAGGCAGGTTGCTCTCATCAATCACTGCGTCACAGCACTTGGTCATGCCAGTGAGGCAGAGGGTAACGGGAGACAGGAGATGATTTCATCTCTGTTAGCATCTTGACTGCTGGGCCGGAGGAGCCACAATAAATACACACTAACAGTGCCGTTAGGGCCAGGGAAGTCTGTCTTCTCCACTCCTGGACTTGAAGGCAAAGATCACACTTCTTCCCTCTTGTTTCCCCTCTCTTCTTTTAGATGATGCTCATGCCCATGCCGTGTTGGTAAGTGGTGACCAACTCTTTGTGACCCCATGGGCTGCAGCCCACAAGGCTCCTCTGTCTATGGGATTTCTCAGGCAAGAGTACTAGAGTAGGTTGCCATTTCTTTCTCCAGGGGATCTTCATGAACCAGGGATTAAACCCACATCTCCTGCATTGGTAGGCAGATTCTTTGATTCCCTAAGTTACCAAGGAAGGCCCTCTTTTAGATGATACCCATTATCCAATGCCAGTCATGCCATGAAGTAAGATAAGAACGTGGTCCAATGCCAGCCCTACCACTTGCCAATTATCCCACAGGAGCATTGCTAGCCATGGTCCTGGAATTTAACTTCCTCAGTTCTGGATGGACCTCATGTTTTCTATTAAATCTATGTGTACAGTACATGCAATCATTGTATGTAAATATAATAACTGTATGCATAGCCCAGAGCACAGTTCTTCACACAAAGTAAATGATTCCTTCAGGTTTCCTCTCTTTGCAGAGAAATTCCTGGTGTGGTTGTATGTGTGTAGAAAGGGAATGACTTAAAATGATTGGAGAAGTGAGGAAGTCACTTTTAAGCCAAATTCTTAATGACACTTGCATTTAGAATGTCACACTTTTCACTTTTCAGGTGAAATTAGGAAACAAAATTCTTTTAGATGATAAAATATTTGCCATGCATAAATTTCCAAATAAATTCTCTAATTTTTACAAACTCTTTACACTATAAACACTAATTTGAATCAAAAGTAAATTAATCACTTCAGCTAATAAAACCAACATACTTCCAATAAAATGACAGTTAAGATTTTATGAAATCTCTAAAAGTGTTAGACACTGGATTAATAACAGCAGACCTTTCTTAATTCATAGACAAATACCTGGCGCCCACTTACATTCTCC
>SJYC01092050.1:0-54300 GCA_006408675.1 Madoqua kirkii | reverse complement strand
ATTTTTACCTCAAAGTTTGAAATATTTACTAAACCAGGCACTTGACCTGTGTAAACCAGAGAATAAGACTGGTAAAATTTAACTACAATTAATGTAAATAAACAGTTATTGAAAGAGAGTATTGAAAGCCGTAAGCCAATTATCTAGAATGCAAAAAGGTATAAAAAAATCAAATAGTCAAAAAATCAGATATCAAAATCAGTTTATTGAGTGAAACAATTCAAAAAACTGTGGCAAAATATATGCAAAATCAGTTCTCAGGAGAAATATGCAAAAAAAAAAAAGAAAAAGGATTTTAAACTTCAATGATGAACAGAAAGAGGCCAATTAAATCTTTGAAATGCATTATATATATTAGATCAGTAAGTCTGATATTACCAGATGCTGGTAAAAATAACAAGAACTTGTACACAGCAACTAAATTCTGAGGGATATACTCTAGATGCAGAAATACTCACTGGCTTACACTGAGTCATATAGAAGAGTATTCAGTACATGACAACAAAGAAACAAACAAACAAAAAAATAGAACTAAAGGAAAGCTATAAAAGACATAAAAAAACAACTACTGTAAGAAAGAACAGATCAATTATAGTATATCATTTAATGACATAGTACACGGATATAAAATGACAAAAATGTTCTGCAGTTGAAATTATTAAGGCCAATGATTTTTTTATGATTATTGATAGAAAAATAAACTGTGATAGAATATTATGCAGTGAAGCTCTACATAATTTTTTTTAGGGAAAACACAAGCACATCTATAAATTATTAGAGTAAGAATATTTCTGGATATATGATCAATGTCTACAAAAACAACTTTATTCCTATATACCACCACAAAATAATTTTAATGCAAAATGTACCATTTCCCACTAACTGTAATAACAAATACATAAAATACCTACATATACACACATGTGCCGTGATCATATTCAAATATGAATGTGTATTACCAACACCATACAGGATAGTGTTCTGCTTTAAAGGAGAAGGTAGGTAGTATCACCAGGAAATGGCTGAGAAAGTTTCAACAACACCGGTAATAATTTTTTTAAAAAGTAAAATAAAATAGTATTATTTTTTTAGGGTAGGATGCCAAATAACTGATTCCTTTGAACTGTGGTGCTGGAGAAGACTACTGAAAGTCCCTTGGACAGCAAGGATCAAACCAGTCAATCTTAAGGGAGATCAACCCTGAATATTCACTGGAAGGACTGATACTGAAGCTGAAGCTCTAGTATTTCGGTCATCTGATGCTAATAGATGACTTGTTGAAAAATCCCTGATGCTGGGAAAGAGAGAGGGCAGAAGGAAAACAGGGTGTCAGAGGATGAGATGGCCAGACGCCATCACCAATGCAATGAACAGGATCTTGGGCGAACTCTGGGAGATGGTGAGGGACAAGTGAGGCCTGGCGTGCTGCAGACCATGGGGTCACAAAGGGTCAGACACAGCTGCGCAACTGAGCACCAGCATAGCTGCTCTGCAACGTTGGGTTAGCTTCTACTGTGCACCAGAATGAATCAGCCATGCGTATACACACATCCCCTTCCATTTGAGTTTCCTTCCTATTCAGGTCGTGACCGTGCGTAAAGTAGAGTTCCCTGTGCTATATACAGAAGGCTCTCAGTCATCTATTTTATACGCAGCATCAATAGTGTATATATGTGAATCCCAATCTCCCATTTCCTCCCACTTCTCTTTCCCCCTTGGTATCCATACAAGAGAGGGTCAGAGAATGAAGTAAATCAAGAAGGGAAAAACAAGTATCAGCTATTATCACATGTATGTGGAATCTAGAAAAATGGTATAGATGTTCTTATTTGTAAGACAGAAATAGAGACACAGGCGTAGACAGCCAACATATAGATATCATTTTATTTCTAAAGGGAGTAGTCTTTGGTTTATTATTCATTATATAATTTTTGATTGCATTGACCATAATGTTCATTCAGATTTTTCCAACAGAGGCTATGGAAAACCTGAGTGAACTGTTTGACCAATCCAATATATCTTTAACAATGCATAATATATTTTTTAAATGGCTGAAAAGATCTGCTTCGGGTCTATCTCTAAGGCAAGATACAAGAAAAGTCAGTTTTTAAGTTTCCCTTTAAGATTTCCATTCTGAGCCTTCCTTCCTTAGTCGGCCAGAGGGGCAGGTCAAATAATGAAGTTAATATATGCTCTGGAAGAGGAAGCAAACATCAGAGATTCCAAGTGATATCATTTTGGGTTGCTGAGGTTCTTCTCACCAGTCACATTTCTGTTCATCAGATCCTTAACTTCCCTTGATTTTCCTTTGGGAAATCTTGCAAGGATGGAAGCAAACTTTCCTTTCCTTGAATGACATTATGGTTTTCAGTCATTCTTTTTTTTCCTATGATTCCTGTCTTGGATCACATTATTCATGCGCATGCCTTTTCTCCTCTCCTTATCTCCTTCAGCATATATTCTATGTTCCCTAAAGCACAGTGTAGTATACGGTCAATAAGCATCAGCTGAAAACAGAGGACCATGTAGTGTGGGAAGAAAAGAGGCTATGGGAGTCAGGTAGACTAGACTCCACCTTCTCCTGCAGCTGCAGACCTCACCGGTTTTGCTTTCGAAGGGCATACTTTACCTCTGTCTCATTCTCTCAACTGAAAAGCAGAGACAGTAATAGCCGAAATCTCAAGAGTTTGTGCCGTGCAGATTATTAAATGCCAATTTCAGTGCCCGACCCAGAGCAGGCATCCAAGAAACTTCACTTCCTTCAACCTTTCTTTCTTTTAGTTTGAAAGATCTCAGAGTCACTAGTAATGAGAGTTGTATCAATGCCAAGCTCACGGAAAATGCAGGTTTAATGGTAATCTCTCTACACAGTGAGTCTAATTGCTTTTGAATAAGCAGCCACATTATTTGGAAAGTAATGAGGGATTATAGATGATGATTTAATACACTGAGCATTCACATTTAGCAGTAAGATAGAACTCTGCCAAAGGGGCAGATGTTCAGGAACAGGTAAAACTCAGTTCGTGAAAGTTCCTGAGCTCCCAGGCGTTTTTTCCCTTTTTTTAATGTTCATTCCTTCAGGACAGAAATCAAACACACCTCTAGATTGCAGGGCCAATTTCCTGCCTCTGCAGTGTCATTCATTTACAAAATAAGCCTTAATTAACCTGAAAAATAAACAACTCTCTACCATTTCCAACACATACAAAAGCATTTTTGAAATCTGATGGTTTTCCTGTGTTTCACTGAAAATGTGACTGTTCCTCTTTTAAATCACACACTCCTGATGGAGGTAAACATGTCTTTCTTGCCAGAGGATTCCTACAGGAAAGCCACCTGAAGTCGACATTACATATCAAACTAATAGTACACACTTGCCCCTTCCTCCCAGGACAGCTATCCAGTGATTTAATGATGTGGGCAGGTTCCCCTTGAGTTTTTTCTTCTCCAGGCGAAATATGCCTTCCTTTTAAAAACTACCGTTTAAGGTAACATTTTGTCTGTTACTAATAATGATATAAATAACATATTCAAATAACATGTTCAGAACAATATTCTAGAAGCATTCAGATCTCATAGAATAAGATAATAATCTCCCTTATTATTTATGCCAAACTTCTATTAATGAAGCCCAAGACTGTCTTATCTTTGGTGACACTGTTCCACTTTAAATTAAATACTAAGCTTAGCAGAAACTACCATCCACAGTTGCTTCACATGGCCTGCTACTGAGCAGTGCCTGCTTCTCCTCTACTCACACATTTCGTTAGCTCGGCAGGTATTTATCCAGTGCAAACCTGGTACCAGGTATGGTGCTAACTGCAGGAGATACAATCAAGATATAGTCCGAACTTGCAAGATGTTCTCAGTCTAGTCAGGGCAACAGACAATTAAACATAGGCCCATACATCCCACAGTCATTATGTGAAGAGATTCCCAGAGGAGAAGACCTTGGAAAACCTGGTAGGGCTTCCCAAATGAAGTGCCATAGAAGAATGATGAATGGATATTGGCTGGACCAGATTGGTGGAGCCAAAGCAGAGAGAGCCTAAGCTTCCTCACAGAGACCAACTGGCTTCCAAGGATAAGCATCCCAAGAGAGATTCATGTAGCCTTGCTTCAGCCAAAGCCAAGATAAGGGAAAATCAGAAAGGCCCATCCACGTAAAAGGGGAAGGACTCTCTTTCTCCATGGAATATTGGCAAGGTTTCAGAAGACCAGGTATTTAGAAAATATAATCTGCCACTTATACAATGCATTACAGTGGAAGCATAGAGTATGAGAGGTTGGGGAAAGGCTGGAGATGGGACATTGGATTGTTAGGTTTTTGCTTTTGCTCCAGTCCCCATTTCTCATCAATCTATATCTGTCTCCATTCCCTTTCTGTAGTACTGTGTTTCCTACTAACACATTAGAGGCAGCCTAGAGAAACAAGACTTGAATTATCTTGGGAAATGTGCTTCTATGTACAAGTATGGGACTTCCTAGATGGTGCTAGTGTTAAAAGAACCCGCCTGCCAATGCAGGAGACTTAAGAGACACAGGTTCAGTCCCTGGGTCCAGAAGATCCCCTGGAGGAGGGCATAGCAATCCACTCCAGTATTCTTGCCCAGAGAATTCCATGGACAGAGGAGACTGGAGGGCTAAAGTCCATAGGGTCACAGAGATCTGACATGGCTGAAGCAAATTAGCATGCATGTATATACAAATAATATAATGCTTTTAGTCTGTTAAAGGTTACCAGGATGAATGCAGGTATATTTATTGATAAGGAGAACTAATAGGTCTAGGGGATTATATCAGAGAAGGCAACGGAAACCCACTCCAGTACTCTTGCCTAGAAAATCCCATGGACGGAGGAGTCTGGTAGGCTGCAGTCCATAGGATTGCTGAGGGTCAGACATGACTGAATTACTTCACTTTCACGCATTGGAGAAGGAAATGGCATCCCACTCCAGTGTTCTTGCCTGGAGAATGCCAGGGACAGAGGAGCCTGGTGGGCTGCCATCTATGGGGTCGCACAGAGTCGGACGTGACTGAAGTGGCTTAGCAGTAGCAGGGGATTATATATATGAAGAACTGAAGGAAAAAGTTTAGTCCTGACACTTAGATCTTAAGCAAGCTCTAATACCACTTTAAAATTTCATTCCCTCATCTATGAAATTTAGAGAGTCATAGGAATGAATCACTATAAAGAAAAAATAATGTGAAAAATGTGAGCTATTATTTGTGATTGATTTCTCAGATCAACCACACAATTTTAAGTTCCATGAGGGCAGGTGTCTCATCTTTTTTTTATTCTAGAGTCCCCAGTGGCAACAACAATATTCATCTCATCTAAGAGGCTCATATATTTACCAAGTGAACAAATGAAGGGTTTCCTGGAGTGCTATTCAGTTGTGCATAACCAAAAACCCCAATGTCTGTGTGCATTGGGATGTGGTTGGAGGTCAGAAGGCATTTCTCCAGGGATCATGACAGACTAGGTTACTAGATGTCAATTAACATCAAAGACCCATCAAATTTGGTTCTCAGACATTGAGTGATCCAACTTCATATATTCAAACTAAATAAAAATAAAAAACATATGAAAACCTTCAATTCAGAGACATGCTTTGCTGATAAGCTTGGGTTCAGAGTAGTGGAAAATAACAGAAGTGGAGCCACAGTCCATTGCTTCTCATTTCCATAGAGTGAGGGAGTGTGTGGTGTGTGTGTGTATGTGAGTTATGATTCTGGATGATGGTCATCTATCTCTCATTCTGGAGACCCATTGGTTTAGTTGGTCCATAATCTAAAGATAAAAATACAGTTGGTAAGGAAATCTTTATAAATGAGAATCACATTTAATGTTATATAAGAATCTTCTGATTTACATATGCAATGGTCTTTTTGAATATTCATTCCCTTCTGCTACCTGGAGGCACTCCTTCAGTCTCCATCTGTGTCCCGTCCTTCAACTTAGTCAGCATTATTATGGAGGCTACCTACAGAGGCCCTGTTCAGAGCATTAAGAAAAACTTCCCTTAAGAGAAAGATCCTACAGGAGGTGTGAAAAAAAACAGTGCTAAAACACATCAACACTTATTGGCAGCTTTATCCTCCATTACAGTGAGAATTTATATTATAAGATTTATTAGAAGAAAGGTAGGAATCTGACACTTTTTAAAGGAATTGAAGATAATGGGTTGAACATCTACAGCAACCTTACGAGGCAGGGATTCTAAATCCCGTTTGATAGACAGGAAACTAAAAGTGCTGTTCCTGGACTTATACTCCCGGCTCTGACAATATACAGGACTTTCCAGGGCGGAGGTGCTCAACCTTGGGTGCACAATGGAGTAACTCAATAGACCCAAACAATACTGAGGTTCGACCTTCAGAGATACTGACTTAAGGGATTTAGGATAACACTGGGATTTTTAAGAAGCTCTCCATATGATTTGAATATGCAGTTAACATTAAGAACTATGGTAGAGAGTAAGGATTCAAACATTTTTCTATAGAGAGTCAGAGATTAGAAGTTTTACGCTTTGCAGGCTGTAGAATCCCTGTCTCAACTACACAAAAACAGCCACAGATGCATAAGCAGTTGAGCCTGGCTTTGTTCCAATAAAACTTTATGCACAAAGAAAAACAGACAATAATTTGCTGACCCCAGCCTAGACACTAAAGTATCAATTATGGATTGGAAGGAGGAAGCATCTAAGGCCAGATGATGCTGCTTTGTAGATGGAGGCTTGAGATAGAGGTTGGGGAGAATAATTAAAAATGAAATAATAATTCTTCTGGGCTTCCCTGGTGGCTCAGACAGTAAAGAATCTTTCTGCAGTGCAGGAGACATGGGTTGGACTCAACTGAGCAACTCACACACACACACACACACACTAATTCTTCTAAAAGTCAAATTCTAAAAACATGCATAATGTAGATTTCTGGTTTTGTTTTTCTTTGGGAAGTTCATTTTCCATTTTAAAAAGGTCCACTGTGGCTAATATTAAGATTTTCAAGCACTAGTGTTGCCTTCTGTTCAAATATTTTGTATAGATATGTAAACACACGCCCACTTTTATAGCTGATATCTTGAGAGCATTTTACACGAAAGATTCATGGACCACATCATATTTTTGCTCATGTATTTTGAGTAAATACTGGGGCATGCATGCTCATAATCTGTTACCATCATTTTTCAGACTGTTACCTCTGACATAAAAGAAACTTCAGGAGCAGCCAGGAATTTTGCCTTCCTTGCTAAAAAGGGAAATGCTTTGATTTAGAAGTGCGATTTTGTGTCTTCCCATTTAGCTTAGCCGTTGGCATGCCCGTTGGCATGCCTCTGGGCTTGCCAGAATTGGGCCACGGCCTCTTTTTTTTTTTTTTTTCCTGTGGCAGAGTTGTGACATTGCCTAGTCTTTCCCAGCCCTGTTTAATTTTAGACCCCAAGGTCCAGCCAGGCCTGATCAGGGCAGAGAGAATATTAGGAAGGCTCGCGTCAGTGGAGAGAGGGCTGGACGTGGCTGAGTTATCGTGTGGTCCCGTGAATGCGGGATGAGAGGGGAGAGCTAGGCATCGGCGCTTTCATAGCCTCTCAGACTTCCGTCATCTTCAGATGACCTGGGCTCATGGAGTTTCCGCTTTAATATCCTCTTTGCCGTTATTGGTGTCACTACTTTTGAGCCCTTCAACACTGAATTGTGCTTTATTGCCAGGTCCTTGACGAAAGTGGAGCTAGGGTCTGGGCCTGATCATGATTGCAATAGTTAATAGTAGTAAGACTATTGACCAATACTTTGAGAGGTTTATATGTACAGACCTTGATCAAAGTATTTCACTTGGATTACTTTGGGCATTAATGGATACAGCCCCTTGAGAAGGAAAGATACAGTAGTCTCTTCTTAAACTACCTTAAATCCTGTCCCTGCATTCTTATCATTGCATGGAGATTTACTTTGATATGATTCCTGGGCAGTTCTCCTGTCAATGCTCATATAATTAATCTTGGACAACACACATCAGATTAAATACCTTTGATTTTTGGTGAAGATGGGCATCCAATCCAGGTTTAAAATTCCCCATGGATACCACAGAGTACAAAAAGCCACTCCTTTAGGGCATCCAGAGGTAGAGTCTGACCTGCTGATACTCCAGTCCAGTCTAAGCCTAGCTGCTTCTAGCATCTCCTCAACTGGCCTATTTTTCATGACCACAGAGGGGACCAAGACAAGACTCACCACCCAGAATGAGTTCAGAGCCTAACCTGGAAGACAGATGTGTAGCATGCCATGCTCATCACCAGCCTCACCACTACTCCCCAGGAAAACAGGTCCAGGATCACCACTCCCACCACACAGTCATCATCCCCACGCCCACCCCTCATCACCGTGGCCACCCCTTCCATCACCCACGTTGCCGTCATCACTGCCACTGCGTGTCTACCCTTTTCCAGGCAGTAGGTAGTTTCTTTACACTCCCCACAAACCTTACAACTACCGTCAAGATAAGTAAAATAAGCTCCGGTTTACAGATGCACAAACTAGGGTTCAGAGCAGGAAGGTGATTCACCTGGGGCCACACAGCTAACAAATGCAGAGCTGAGTTTCGAATCCAATTCTGTTGGACTCCAATGCCCATGCTCTTTTCATGGTAATAACTGGCATCTAAGTACTTACTCCGTGTGGGCTTCCCCAGTGGCTCAGATGGTAAAGAATCCACCTGCAATGCAGGAGACCAGAGTTTGATCCCTGGATCAGAAGCTCCCCTGCAGATGGGAATGGCAACCCACTCCAGTATTCCTGCCTGGAGAATTCCGAGGACAGAGGAGCCTGGCAGGCTACATTGCTTACTCTGTACCAAAGACTATTCTAAGTACCTGGATTAACCCATTTAATCCCAACAACTATGAAAATTAGGTGCTATTATTTTCCTAGATGCAAGGCAAATAACCCTTCATGGATCATTGCCTTGTTGTGGTGTGCCTTAGCGTGTCATGACGTGCCTCGCTTCTTGGCAGGAAAACTATGCAAAACCTAAGCCATGTGATAAAAAGCAATGACATCACTTTGCCCACAAAGGTCCATACAGTCAAGGCTATGGTCTTTCCAGTAGTCAGATATGGTTGTGAGAGCTGCACCATAAAGAAGGCAGAGTGATGTTTTTGCACTATGATACTGGGAAAGACTCTTGAGAGTCTCTTTGACAGCAAGGGGTTCAAACTGGTCAATATTAAGAGAAATCAACCCTAAATACTCATTGGAAGGACTGATGCTGAACCTGAAGCTCTAACATTTTAGCCACCTGATACAAACAGCCGACTCATGAAAAGAACCTGATGCTGGGAAAGACTGAAGGCAGGAGGGTGACAGAGGATGAAATGGTTAGATGGCATCATCAATGCAGTGGGGCATCATGAACTGGGGCAAACTCCAGGAGATGGTGGTGGGGTGGAATGGGTGGGGACAGGGAAGCCTGGTGTCTTGCAGTCCATGCAAATCATGAAGATTCAGACACGATTTGATGACTGAACAACAACATCAAGGCAAATAAAGGAAAGTGAAGCACAGAAGCATCAAGTCACTGGGCAAAGACCATGGTGCTAATATGCAGCTAGTTTCCAGTGCAGGCTCTCAGACTCCAGTGTCCATGCTCCTCAATAGCCTTTACAGACACTATGTGACCTGTGTTAGATACAAAGGGCTGATGGAAGGAGGGGTCAGGTGACTCTCAGAGCTGGGAGGGCTCCACAGAGCATACCTATCTGAGCTAAGTATTCCAGAGCACAGAGATATTTATCAAACAAAGAAGCCTCCGATAGCATTATGGTTTTCTGAGTTGAAGAGTGACAGCTATTCCTGAGAAAATGTGTTTATGTCCCTTGGTGGCTATCGATTTATCCAGACTTAGAAGCTACTTCTTGCAGTCTAAGGAAAAGAACATTCTAAAAAGACAATATCTTTGTATGCTTTTAAAACAGATAAAATATAGTTTTCATTTTACCATATCATGAAATTTGTTCTATATTACCATCCCAAGTAACACTGGGCCAGTCAGATAATGTTTTAAAATCATAATTTGAATTTTGGGAATGAGTACTGAGATTAAATCTCCATTTAAGAGTCAAACAAGATGCTTATAAAAAAATGACTGCACATTTATTATTAAAGTTAGTAAAGTGGATATTATTTTCACAAAAGCTATTCATAAGACTCCTTCCAACTGAAGATGTTGATTTAGCCTTGCTTAGTAATTTGGTGGCTCACAGAATTATAGAACATGAGCCTCCAAGGGGAACTCAGAACTCCCTTACCAGGCAGCACAATGGAGCAGGTGAGTCTAGATACTGGTTATGTGATCTTGGCTAAACAGTATGACTTTGACATCTGTCAAATAGGAATAAAAATGTCATGGGATTGATATAAGGAAATAAACATGTTTCAAAAAAATTTTTTAAAGACATGGATCCTGAGGTTCAGAGAATCCAGTTCCTGAAAGTTACCCAGTAAGCTGGTGGCGAAAAAGCACAATGGCTCAAATACTTTAACTTCTAGCCCATTGCTCCCATCCTGAGCAATTTCCTTTGTTTATTCAGGAACAGTAGAGGATTCCAAAACACCATGCCAGAGCCTACATTCTACCAATCCTAGGTGACCGAGGCGGAGCAGACGGACATCTAAGTGTTTGTCTCCAGTCTACTCAAGCCTTCCCAATACCCAGCATGCTCTAAAGGGCATTTTACTACCTTTGGTCCTATGACAATTCCACATGGTAAAAGGTGATGCCAAAGCTACAGTTATTACAGTTATTACCATTTTATGAGCTTGTTATTCACCCAATAAGCTCCTTAATATGAAGTGGTGCCTTTTAAAAGCACAACACATACCTAATTGATTCTGCTTTAAAAATGTTGCTATACTCCTTGGGTTTCTGTCTTTGCCTTTGAGTCTATGAAGCATTAATGGAGGTGATATAGATTTATGGACTTAGAAGTTGTACAAGACAGTTCAAATTTTTCTTACCAGGGATTGCACAATTGTGTTAATTTCAGTGGGCATTTTTCCCTACTGTCATGAATGATGACCTTTGTTTAACTTCTGTTTTTTTCTCCTGCAGATGCATCATATAATGTCAAGTCCTAAGGGACCCAACATTTCTGCTTCATGCAATGGGGTAACACACATTTGCACTCTGACTCTTTGGATTCCCAACTTTCACCAACAGAAGTTTTACTAATGACTTTTCTGAGTTTTTGTGAAATGCTTCCTTGTTTGAAA
This sequence comes from Madoqua kirkii, assembly GCA_006408675.1. Taxonomy (NCBI): domain Eukaryota; kingdom Metazoa; phylum Chordata; class Mammalia; order Artiodactyla; family Bovidae; genus Madoqua; species Madoqua kirkii. Next base: position 43,033 of record SJYC01092050.1, on the reverse strand, counting down.
ATGGCTCCAGCCTGAATGTTGGAAAGTTGTGTCCTAGTTATGTGGGACCTCCTCAGCACCTATCCTCTGATTCATAAAATGGAAACATTAGCATTTTCCCATAGGGCTCACAGGACTGTTGTTCAGTTCAGTCGCTCAGTCGTGTCCGACTCTTTGCAACCCCATGAACCACAGCATGACAGCCTCCCTGTCCATCACCAACTCCTAGAGTTCACCCAAATCCGTGTCCATTGAGTTGGTGACTACATCCAACCATCTCATCCTCTGTTGTCCCCTCCAACTTTCACCAACAGAAGTTTTACTAATGACTTTTCTGAGTTTTTGTGAAATGCTTCCTTGTTTGAAAATGGCTCCAGCCTGAATGTTGGAAAGTTGTGTCCTAGTTATGTGGGACCTCCTCAGCACCTATCCTCTGATTCATAAAATGGAAACATTAGCATTTTCCCATAGGGCTCACAGGACTGTTGTTCAGTTCAGTCGCTCAGTCGTGTCCGACTCTTTGCAACCCCATGAACCACAGCATGACAGGCCTCCCTGTCCATCACCAACTCCTAGAGTTCACCCAAATCCGTGTCCATTGAGTTGGTGACTACATCCAACCATCTCATCCTCTGTTGTCCCCTTCTCCTCCTTGATCTTTCCCAGCATCAGAGTCTTTTCAAATGAGTCAGCTCTTCGCATCAGGTGGCCAAGGTATTGGAGTTTCAACGTCAGCATCAGTCCTTCCAAAGAACACCCAGGACTGATCTCCTTTAGGATGGACTGGTTGGACCTCCTTGCAGTCCAAGTGACTCTCAAGGGTCTTCTCCAACACCACAGTTCAAAAGTATCAATTCTTCAGTGCTCAGCTTTCTTTATAGTCCAACTTTCATATCCATACATGACCACTGGAAAAACCATAGCCTTGACTAGACAGAACTTTGTTGGCTAAGTAATGTCTCTGCTTTTTAATATGCTGTCCAGGTTGGTCATAACTTTTCTTCCAAGGAGTAAGTGTCTTTTAATTTCATGGCTGTAGTCACCATTTGCAGTGATTTTGGAGCCCGCCAAAATAAAGTCAGCCACTGTTTCCACTGTTTCCCCATCTATTTGCCATGAAGTAATGGCACTGGATACTATGATCTTAGTTTTTTGAATGTTGAGCTTTAAGCCAACTTTTTCACTCTCCTCTTTCAGTTTCATCAAGAGGCTCTTTAGTTCTTTACTTTCTGCTGTAAGAGTGGTGTCATCTGCATATCTGAGGTTATTGATATTTCTCCCAGCAATCTTGATTCCAGCTTGTGCTTCCTCTAGCCCAGCGTTTTTCATTATGTACTCTGCATATAAGTTAAATAAGCACGGTGACAATATACAGCCTTGACTTACTCCTTTCCCACTTACTCCTTTCATGAGTACCTTACCTAAAGTGCTCCCAACAAACTCATTTCACATGACTGTACTCAGATTTTTACATAGCTGTTATCACTACTTGATCATTTTTCCTATTTTATCTTGATGTCTTCCCTTCACTAGAATGTTAGCCCCATCAGAGAGTTTAGTTTGGTAATTGCTTTATCCCAGGTTTCAGCATACTGCCTGGCAATAGTAAATGCTCAACAAATATTTGTGAAAGGAATGAAGGAACTAATAAATGTTAGTTCTCTGATACAAACCCTATAAGCAAATGCTGTTAGAGTCAATAAATAAATAGGAGTCATTATACTCATTTTCTGTCAGGAGCCAATGTTTATAAGATAACCATCCCATGCATTGTACTTGAATTGCTCCATATGGTCTTTACTTGGGTCACTGGGTTTACTTTGTCCCGAGTTTGTCCCAGGGGCAAATCATCTGAATATCTTTGAAATCTTTGACCTTGTTCCTTTCATAAGGAAACATAAGCAGCAATTAGCAGCTGTCATTAACTATGGCTGCGCTTGGAGGGCTGGCTGTCCCTTTCTAAACTTCGAGTGTCTGGGGTGCTCTTCCTGGGATGGGGATTAACACACTTTCTGAAGAGGTTATCCTGGAACATCCTGGCACAGAGGGCAAGCTTGTGCTCACACATGATCCATCAAGTAGGCATGCTGCTACTGTGAAGTGGAGGACTGAAGAAAGTTCAGGAGGAAGGCTTGCAGAAAATAAAGAGCAAGAGAAACTGATCCGGTCTCACATGACATCTTGTCTCTTCCTAACTGTATGTTCTTAAACTAGTTACTTTTATTTGAGTTCCAATTTCTTTATCTGTAAAGCAGTCATAATAACATTTACTCCATAGGGCTGTTGTTCAGCTAAGTTGAAATCAATATTTCATCTGTTTGCATCTAATATATTTTCTAGCACAGTGTAGGGTGTTCACTCTTATTAATAACAACAGGGGCATTCTGAGGGCTGACTCACTCAAATAATGATTTTGTTTTCAACCAAACTTGAATTTTTGTTCAAAACATATTTAAAGATAAAGGGTAAAGAACAAACAAACAAAAAACCTAAATGCTGAGTAAGGGTCCATATTTAAAATGTCTTGCTTAAATTGTCCTGAATAATTTTGACTTTGCTCCTGTTACAGCTACGTGTAACAATATAACATGCATGAGCCACAGCATGAAATGAAGCACTAGCCTCTCCCTTGCATGCATGCTCAGTCATGTCCAACTCTTTGCAGTCCTATGGACTGCAGCCCACCAGGCTCCTGTGTCCATGGGATTTTGCAGGCAAGAATACTGGAGTCGGTTGCCATTTCCTTCTCTAAGACTCTCCCCGACAAGGGACGTTTCAGTAGTGGCTATCGGGCAACAATGCTGTATGGATGAATCTTTATGTGCAGAAGTATTCCCTTTCAGTTCAAACTTGTTAATTTTTGGGGGGCGGGGGAGCAGATGCTTTGTACCAGCATCCCACTGACCATTTTTACATGGATTTGCAAGATACTCTATCAGGCAGGCATGAAGATCACCGTTTGACAGATAAGAGAACTGATAATCAGGCTGGTCAGTAACTCACCAAGCATATAGAGCCAGTATATAAATAAGCATCTGTCTCCCATCAACGTTGGTCATCATAGTCTTTGTCTCTTGTGTTTTTGGCCACTTTATTCTTAACCCAGAAACTAGGGCCTCCTTCTGTTATTAGACTTGCCAAGACCATTTCTCTAGTTCAGTTCAGTTGCTCAGTCATGTCCGACTCTTTGCCACCCCATGAACCGCAACACGACAGGCCTTGCTCTTCCTGGGATGGGGATTAACACACTTTCTGAAGAGGTTATCCTGGAACATCCTGGCACAGAGGGCAAGCTTGTGCTCACACATGATCCATCAAGTAGGCATGCTGCTACTGTGAAGTGGAGGACTGAAGAAAGTTCAGGAGGAAGGCTTGCAGAAAATAAAGAGCAAGAGAAACTGATCCGGTCTCACATCACATCTTGTCTCTTCCTAACTGTATGTTCTTAAACTAGTTACTTTTATTTGAGTTCCAATTTCTTTATCTGTAAAGCAGTCATAATAACATTTACTCCATAGGGCTGTTGTTTCAGCTAAGTTGAAATCAATATTTCATCTGTTTGCATCTAATATATTTTCTAGCACAGTGTAGGGTGTTCACTCTTATTAATAACAACAGGGGCATTCTGAGGGCTGACTCACTCAAATAATGATTTTGTTTTCAACCAAACTTGAATTTTTGTTCAAAACATATTTAAAGATAAAGGGTAAAGAACAAACAAACAAAAAACCTAAATGCTGAGTAAGGGTCCATATTTAAAATGTCTTGCTTAAATTGTCCTGAATAATTTTGACTTTGCTCCTGTTACAGCTACGTGTAACAATATAACATGCATGAGCCACAGCATGAAATGAAGCACTAGCCTCTCCCTTGCATGCATGCTCAGTCATGTCCAACTCTTTGCAGTCCTATGGACTGCAGCCCACCAGGCTCCTGTGTCCATGGGATTTTGCAGGCAAGAATACTGGAGTCGGTTGCCATTTCCTTCTCTAAGACTCTCCCCGACAAGGGACGTTTCAGTAGTGGCTATCGGGCAACAATGCTGTATGGATGAATCTTTATGTGCAGAAGTATTCCCTTTCAGTTCAAACTTGTTAATTTTTGGGGGGCGGGGGAGCAGATGCTTTGTACCAGCATCCCACTGACCATTTTTACATGGATTTGCAAGATACTCTATCAGGCAGGCATGAAGATCACCGTTTGACAGATAAGAGAACTGATAATCAGGCTGGTCAGTAACTCACCAAGCATATAGAGCCAGTATATAAATAAGCATCTGTCTCCCATCAACGTTGGTCATCATAGTCTTTGTCTCTTGTGTTTTTGGCCACTTTATTCTTAACCCAGAAACTAGGGCCTCCTTCTGTTATTAGACTTGCCAAGACCATTTCTCTAGTTCAGTTCAGTTGCTCAGTCATGTCCGACTCTTTGCCACCCCATGAACCGCAACACGACAGGCCTCCCTGTCCATCACCAACTCCTAGATTTCACTCAGACTCACGTCCATCTAGTCAGTGATGTCATCCAGTCATCTCATCCTCTGTCGTCCCCTTCTCCTCCTGACCCCAATTCCTCCCAGCATCAGAGTCTTTTCCAATGAGTCAACTCTTTGCATGAGGTGGCCAAAGTACTGGAGTTTCAGCTTCAGCATCATTTCTTCCAAAGAAATTTCAGGGCTGATCTCATTCAGAATGGCTTGGTTGGATCTCCTTACAGTTCAAGGGACTCTCAAGAGTCTTCTCTAACACCACAGTTCAAATGCATCAATTCTTCAGTGCTCAGCCTTTTTCACAGTTCAAATCTCACATCCATACATGACCACTGGAAAAACCATAGCCTTGAGTAGACGGATCTTAGTCGGCAAAGTAATATCTCTGCTTTTGAATATGCTATCTAGGTTGGTCATAACTTTTCTTCCAAGGAGTAAGCGTCTTTTAATTTCATGGCTGTAGTCACCATCTGCAGTGATTTTGGAGCCCCCCAAAATAAAGTCTGATACTGTTTCCCCATCTATTTCCCATGAAGTGATGGGACTGGATGCCATGATCTTCATTTTCTGAATGTTGAGCTTTAAGCCAACTTTTTCACTCTTCTCTTTCACTTTCATCAAGAGGCTTTTTAGCTCTTCACTTTCTGCCATAAGGGTTGTGTCGTCTGCATATCTGAGGTTATTGATATTTCTCCTGGCAATCTTGATTCCAGCTTGTGTTTCTTCCAGTCCAGCATTTCTCATTATGTCCTCTGCATATAATAATAGTCACTGGTAACTTGCAGATGGGTTGGCACATAGAAATTTAGTTGGTTGCTGACCACTAAATGGTTTATCACAGATGTCACCCTTTCATGAGACCTTTACTCCTACACAAAATCATTCTAATTTTCCAAGCATATTTTGTATATATAGGGAGGATCCCAAAGAAGTCATTCCTATCTAAGGACAAATGGTGTTGGCAAAAACATCAATAATTCCCAAAGACTTTCCTTTACATTTTCTCCATTGGTGGTCTCCTCTTGGTCATATCCATTTATTTCAAGACCCTCGGTTTCCAGGATATATGCTTCTCAGCATTATTATATTACCCATACTTAAAGACACAATACCTTCTACCAGAGCTTGGTCAAGTAACATACAAATGCGGAGGGTTCAGCTAAGGATCCCATGATCCATATCCAAGAGACAACAGGATCACTATGCTCACTGCTGCAGAATATGCTGAAAGCCCTTTGGATTAGCCCTTTGCCAAATGGATGAAATAAAGAATCTCCACGTATAAAGAGGAATAGACTTGCCCTCTCTAATTTCAGGTCCCTTTTTAAAAGAAGTGATAGAGAGAGTATCAACCTTACTTTAAAAGATTCTCATTTTCAGATAGCATCCATTCTCTGTAATCACACTTAGTACTTAACTGACAGGTAGAAGGACAGGGCTATTGGGGATCAAATAAGACAAGGCATAGACGGGAAGCAAAGTGGCCACAGGCCAAGAAGAATGAAAGAGGCATATGGGGGAAGATAAGCTGAAGTGAGAGAAGAGAGGAAGACAGGTGACATTTATTGAGCAACATCAATGTATCAGGAACTGTTTTGGAGATTCTTCCCACCTCCGAAATAGCTCAGAGTCAATATTATTATTCATTTCTAAATACAAGAAACTGAGATGTAGGCAGTGGGTTATTTAGGGCAAGAGTCTGACCTGAAATTTACTTTCTTATAACTATTCATTCTCCTACTACACCATGAGGGAAGTTATACTCTGCCCTTATTCAAGAAAAGTGAACGGAGACTTTTAGTCGTTAAGCGAGTTTGTAAAACACTGGCTTAAATTTAAACATATTTCTTTATAGTTACCCACAAACAGAGAGGTCTGTCAGCACTGAAGGAATTCCATCCTGCTTGACACAGAGCTTTTGAGTCAGAATCTAGTACAGTCACTAACGAGCTATGTGACCTTAGGTGAGTTATGTTCTTTGGGCTATAATTTTCACATTGGATTACCCTTAGATTTAGCATGTGTGCGGCATCAGACCTCCACTCCATAGCCATGCATTTTGTTTCTGTTCCTCTTTTCCCAAAGATTAAATTAATCCACGGTTCAAATGCAAGATGGCCATATAACCACGGAGTAAGGAATTCTCTGCCATAACATGTACTGAAACAGAGGGTGTTTCATGCTGAAGAGTTGGCTGCAGCATCACCTTCTAAGCAGTAGCTAGTGAGGTGAGGAAAGAAATTGTCTCTTATCATTCTATGAAATCTTTCTACTCTGTGTCCTCTATAAATACTCCTGTCTGCTTCACTTACCTGGTAACATTTCTCAAGTCTCAACCTCATCTTCTCGCAGAAAGTCTTCCCTGTCCTCCCCCACATTAAGGCAGGGGAGCCCTGAGCTTCTACCACTTGAAACATACCGTGTTTATGCTGAGCACACCTCTTCCCAACAGAAACAGACCTCCTCGTCTGCTTCCCTAGAAAGTCCAAGAAGAGAAAAGACAGGTCTGTCTTGCTTAGATGTTCTACCCTTGGCATGTAGAATAGGCCCAGCAAATGTTATAAATTAAATACTAACCACAGATGAACAAACAAGGGAATGTAAGTAACTTGTCCAAGTTAATTAGTGGCAACTAAAGTGACTATGAAGTTCACGTGCTTTCCACTAAGCCTCATTAGCTCCTAACAAAATTGTTAGATTATACCGGTACACTTGCATTTTACCAATCAACTAACCTATTAACAAAGCCACACTTGTTTACTGAATTCTACGATTTCTCTGAGAAAAATTTTAAGCTCTAATTTTTTTGGAGGCAATGTTAAGAAAACCTTTCATCCCAGTTCATTTGAACAAAACTGATATCCTTAGTATGAACTTGGCACTGTACTTAAGTATATTCCTGATGGACCTGCAGTCAAATGGAAGAATGTAACATGCTAATAGATAGTTTTTGAACAATATTATAATGCTGTAATAGAGGGAGACGTGAAACGTGAAATCCATACTGCTCCTATGAAAACATGAATGAAAAGGATTGCAAAATTACAAAACTTTAAATAGATCATAATTGACATGAAGAAGCTAAAGTGCAAAGCAGCTTGATAATTCAGAAGACATACACATCTCCTTCTTTCTTGGGACCATTTAACTTATATTCTTTATACAGTCATAATGATGTCATGCAATCTTACCTATCTCAGTTACTCAAAAGAAATTTTTAAAAATTGGGGTTGGGGGGAGACAAATATTTCAAGTAGACACAGTTTTCAGTCTTTGTATCATCAGTTTCCTGTGAAATTCTCCTATGTTTAGAACAGAATATCAAGTGCTCACTTACGGCACATGGCTTTATGGCTGTGCAACTTAATATACTTTTCTGTGGTTTATTAAACTGAAAGCATCTACTACGTAGGCATCCTTTAACAGCTAAAGCCCAACTCAAGTAGCGATGGGCAAAGGTTGGGGGAGCCTCTGTGTCTCCACGTTTGTTTTCTTTTCCACAGTCCCCAGGGACTCACCTTTACATACATTTATTAACTACTACTTGGAGAAGGAAATGGTAACCCACTCCAGTGTTCCTGCCTGGAGAATTTCAGGGACGGGGGAGCCTGGTGGGCTGCTGTTATGGGGTTGGACACGAATGAAGCGACTCAGCAGCATTAACTACTACTACCTTCTTTAAGAGATGGTAGGTTTAGGATCAGACAGATCTAGGTTTAAATCTTAGTTTTGATCTTTATTAACTGATTTTGGCATAATATATTTCTTTGATATTTGTAGAGCCTCGCAATGGGAGGATCTACATCAATAAGACAAAATGTATAAGCTTCCTGATCATAATAACTGTTAAAAAATACTAACTACATTCTAGCCTAGGGTTCACAAACAAACATTCACGTGTGCTGACCAATAACCTGAGTGAATAAAAGTGGTGAAAAGTAAAACTGCATCCAGTGATGGGAGCTCTGGGAAAGGGGAGGATACAAGAACATTCTAGAAGAAACAGCTGTTGCTCATCTCTAATTGAGTTATTTTTTAAATGGCAGATAATTTTTTAAATAGTGTAGATTTCTTCTACTTAACATTAAGCAAAAGGGACCAGACTTACCATCTACTTGAAACATCGAAAAAATCAGAAAGAATCTAGAAAATAATACCTTTGAGGAGACTCAGCATTTAAGAATCACTGGGCAAGGAATCTCCCTGAAAGGTGGTGAGCAAGTGGTGTGAACAATACAACTGCCGCAGCTACTGTACAGGAAGAACTTCCAGATACAGCCTGCCAATCTCTGAGCATCTGGGGCGAAGTCAAGGTGCCCAGAGTTTGCAAAGCAGAGGAGCACTGAAGAGAGCTCCAGAGATAGACAGTGAGCTGCTTGAGAGATCTGCAGAGGGCTCCCTCAGGTATTCAAATCAGTTCTGATCAGTACATGAGCATGTGAGAAAACCACCTGATAACAAGGAAACACTCAAAAAGATTACAGGAGAAAAATCCCCAAAGATCACAGAGGGCCAGGGACAGTTAATCTTTCTACCAGTTCAAGTGGAAAAACTGGGTATCAGGTATGGTACCAATATAATACACAGATGGTTTCGCCTTAAAAGTATGACAAAATTAGACCTAGCTGAACATTTCTTTCATTCTCCCCTAGCAAAGTTTAAAAGCAAGGTCCAAATTTGTCAAACTGATTCCATGTGACTTAACTGAATCCCAACACAAAAATTGAAAAGAAAAAATTATAGAGCTGTACATGTATTCTATGGGGCTTCCCCAGTGGTTCAGCAGTAAAGAACCTCCCTGCAAAGAAGGACATGCAGGAGATGAGGGTGTGATCCCTGGCTGGGAAGATCCCCTGAAGAAAGAAATGGCAACTCACTCCAGTATTCCCACCTGAAAAATCGCATAGAAAGAGAAGGGCTACAGTCCAAAGAGTCTTAAAGAGTTGGATATGTCTGAGAGACAGCACATACACAAAGGTATCCAATATCCAACAAGGTGAAATTTCTAACATCCAGCATCTGCTTTAAAAAGTTATCTGACATGCAAAGAAACAGGAAAATATGACCATTATGAGAAAAAGAAATCAATGAAAAATGACCCGGGAATGAAAATATGATAGAATTAGTAAAGAAAAACATTAAAATTACTATTATTATTATATTCTGTATAATAAAGAAGTGACAGCAAAGAAAGAGTTAAGTAGAAAGATGAAAGACATAGCAGCTAAGTACAATATGGAGTTAAGTAGAAATGTGAAATTCCATATTTCTACTGACATCTGTGCCTTTCACAACTCCATATGTATTTTCCCCCTAAGATAAAATTTCTAGAGATTAAAAACTATAATGTCTTAACTAGTAACTGGACTGCTGCTGCTGCTGCTGCTAAGTCACTTCAGTCGTGTCTGACTCTGTGCCAGCCCATAGACGGCAGCCCACCAGGCTCCCCTGTCCCTGGGATTTTCCAGGCAAGAACACTGGAGTGGGCTGCCATTTCCTTCTCCAATGCATGAAAGTGAAAAGTGAAAGTGAAGTCGCTCAGTCGTGTCCGACTCTTAGCGACTCCATGGACTACAGCCTATCAGGCTCCTCCACCCATGGAATTTTCCAGGCAAGAGTACTGGAGTGGGGTGCCATTGCCTTCTCTGAGTAACTGGACTAGATGACATAAATAGCAGATAAGATATCGGAGAAGAGAAGAGGAGTGAACTTGAAAACACAACATAGGGAACTATTCAAAATAAAAAGATCAGTAAACTATATGATGGGTCAATTTTAAATAGTGTAATATGTAATTGGAACAAAATGCTACTGCTAAAAAGACAACAGAAGGATACAAAGAATACTAAGAATAATGAATGAATCCAACAGAAGGTAGAAAAAGAAAATAAAGAATACATGGAACAAAAGAAAAACACACTGAAAAATGGTAGTTTGATAAGTTTTTGAAGAGTGTTAGTGTTCAGGGCTTCCTGGGTAGCTCAGCTGGTAAAGAATCCACTTGCAATATGGGCTGGGTTCTACAGATGGTTTCGCCTTAAAAGTATGACAAAATTAGACCTAGCTGAACATTTCTTTCATTCTCCCCTAGCAAAGTTTAAAAGCAAGGTCCAAATTTGTCAAACTGATTCCATGTGACTTAACTGAATCCCAACACAAAAATTGAAAAGAAAAAATTATAGAGCTGTACATGTATTCTATGGGGCTTCCCCAGTGGTTCAGCAGTAAAGAACCTCCCTGCAAAGAAGGACATGCAGGAGATGAGGGTGTGATCCCTGGCTGGGAAGATCCCCTGAAGAAAGAAATGGCAACTCACTCCAGTATTCCCACCTGAAAAATCGCATAGAAAGAGAAGGGCTACAGTCCAAAGAGTCTTAAAGAGTTGGATATGTCTGAGAGACAGCACATACACAAAGGTATCCAATATCCAACAAGGTGAAATTTCTAACATCCAGCATCTGCTTTAAAAAGTTATCTGACATGCAAAGAAACAGGAAAATATGACCATTATGAGAAAAAGAAATCAATGAAAAATGACCCGGGAATGAAAATATGATAGAATTAGTAAAGAAAAACATTAAAATTACTATTATTATTATATTCTGTATAATAAAGAAGTGACAGCAAAGAAAGAGTTAAGTAGAAAGATGAAAGACATAGCAGCTAAGTACAATATGGAGTTAAGTAGAAATGTGAAATTCCATATTTCTACTGACATCTGTGCCTTTCACAACTCCATATGTATTTTCCCCCTAAGATAAAATTTCTAGAGATTAAAAACTATAATGTCTTAACTAGTAACTGGACTGCTGCTGCTGCTGCTGCTAAGTCACTTCAGTCGTGTCTGACTCTGTGCCAGCCCATAGACGGCAGCCCACCAGGCTCCCCTGTCCCTGGGATTTTCCAGGCAAGAACACTGGAGTGGGCTGCCATTTCCTTCTCCAATGCATGAAAGTGAAAAGTGAAAGTGAAGTCGCTCAGTCGTGTCCGACTCTTAGCGACTCCATGGACTACAGCCTATCAGGCTCCTCCACCCATGGAATTTTCCAGGCAAGAGTACTGGAGTGGGGTGCCATTGCCTTCTCTGAGTAACTGGACTAGATGACATAAATAGCAGATAAGATATCGGAGAAGAGAAGAGGAGTGAACTTGAAAACACAACATAGGGAACTATTCAAAATAAAAAGATCAGTAAACTATATGATGGGTCAATTTTAAATAGTGTAATATGTAATTGGAACAAAATGCTACTGCTAAAAAGACAACAGAAGGATACAAAGAATACTAAGAATAATGAATGAATCCAACAGAAGGTAGAAAAAGAAAATAAAGAATACATGGAACAAAAGAAAAACACACTGAAAAATGGTAGTTTGATAAGTTTTTGAAGAGTGTTAGTGTTCAGGGCTTCCTGGGTAGCTCAGCTGGTAAAGAATCCACTTGCAATATGGGCTGGGTTCGATCCCTGGGTCAGGAAGATTCCCTGGAGAAAGGCATGGCAACCCACTCCAGTACTCTTGCCTGGAGAATCCCCATGGACAGAGGAGCCTGGCAGGCTACAGTCCATGGGGTCACAAAGAGTTAGACATGACTGAGGGACTAAGTGATATACAGCTATACCAATATAACATTAAATGCAAATTACCCAAATGCCTCAATTAAAAGCACGGATTAAACAAAGATACAAGACCCAAATACATCCTGCCAAAAAGAAAACTATTTAAATTAAAAGACACTAGTAAAATAAAAGTAAAATGATACATATACTCCAGGCTCAGAGCACTTCACAATTTTCTCATAGAATTTCATGAGGTGAGAGAAATGTCGTTTCCACTGAAACCATTCTCTTGGTCAGTAATGAACATTTATCCTTTTTAAACAGTGACTGCCTAGGGAGCTCAGTTCAAAATCTAACACCTAAATTCAATAACTACTTTGGCTTTTTAGTATTTGACGGATATAGTTTTTAGAATCATACAAATCAAATTCAGCTGTGTTTAAATTATTAATGCTATCACAAGATAGACAAAACTCCTGCCTAACTTTAACTTCAGCATTTGCCTCTGAAGATATGAGTACTGTTGTCCTAACCTTGCTGTGAAGATGAATGGAGATAATATATGTAAGATCACTCAGCAGGGTGACCTGCACTGAATAGATGCTCTCTTCACTTATCATTCTGCCTTGTCTGTCTGTCTCAAGTCCTTTTGCAACAGAACCTCTGCTAACTCCCATAATAATCCCAAAGGTTACTGAACATACACTTTGTGTCCCCTTGTGACGCTGTCAGGCACTCAATTTATAAGTAGTAAATTCATTTAAAAATGCAAATATGGTATTTATAAAAATGAAGGGAAAAACACAGTTTAAATGATAAATGAACTACACACAATGTCTGACTGGGTTAGATAAATTCATAAATTGTTGGATGAGTTTACACACAGCAGTCTAAAAATCAATACCTTTTTTCCCTATTATATCCAGGAGTTGGCATTTCACTTTCAGCAAAAATATTTCCACATGTATATGATTTATTCCATTCTCTGTTTACTCTCAAGTTTTCTGATTTTTGAATCCTCTAAAAAGAATAATTCATAATTTTATACTATAGTCCAAAGACTTTCCAGTTCAGCCTCTCTAATATGCCCAAGGTTATGATGACTTTTGAATGACATAGTACAGTGGCTTTGAGGACTAGCTCCATCGTCAAGTCATCTAGTGATTTGGACAAGTTATGCAAAGTCTCTGACTAATGAGGACCTTGTGAATTAAGGTTGGTGGAATCAGTGCCGCAAGGCTGTTATCAAGAGTATATAAGAATTCAGGAAAATGCTGGCACATGGAAACTATTCAAAAATATTAGCTTTTAAAAATACATATATTATTATTACTCTCATGATACTGCTCCTTTTATGTCTGTTTTGTGAACTGTGGTTCATTGAATCCAAGCCTATTGCTGCAATGAAAGCACTATAGGCTATGATTATACTGGACTCTTTCTGGATGCCTGAGTTCAAGGTAGAAGATTTCATGCCCTACTTACCTCTAGAAGTAATAACATATTTCAGAGCATTTGATAGCAAAATTAATTATGCTAAAGACTTCAATTAAATAAAATCTAAGCAAGCACTATTGTTTAAATTTAATATTTTATTAAAGCAAGTGGTGTAGGTTGAATATAAATTTAAGGGTATAATTAAGCATCCTTAACTAGTTCTTACTTGTATATTAAGTTGAATTGATATTATGCCCTTTTTTTTTTCCAACTCTGAGCTAAACTTCATAGAGATAACTTAATCTTTTAATTATCTATATATTTAGATATATTAGATAGATTATATATATAGTGTCAGAAAACCCTACTGATTTATTACTTTCACCTATCAATATCTGCTTAGGAAATTGTGTGGGACTGTACTTTTTCTCTCTTGTTAGGACCTGGGCCATTTAATGGTGCTGTGTTCTTGCCTCTTGATCACTACAGTTCTCAATCATGCTCTTCTCATTGAGGACCAGCCACTAGGACTTGGGAACCATTTAGTTGGAGGGTAGCTCTGGCTCTTTGACAAACTTTTTAATCACTCATTCTGCAGCCAGCAGTTGCTTCCCTCGTGTTCTGAGGAATCCACACCCACAGCTTTCCTGTTATTGCCTTCCTCCAGGTCTGGAAGATTTGGCTCAGTCCCCGCTTTGAGTTTTTACTCTAAAGGCACAGCAAGGCTCACTAGTTAGAACTCAGATGTGTATAAGAGACAGGGGCACGACTGAGCAACTTCACTTTCACTTTTCACTTTCATGCATTGGAGAAAGAAATGGCAGCCCACTCCAGTGTTCTTGCCTGGAGAATCCAAGGGACAGAGGAGCCTAGTGGGCTGCCATCTATGGGGTCACACAGAGTTGGACATGACTGAAGCAACTTAGCAGCAGCAGCAGCAGTACTTTTCCTCAAACCATAGTGAAAGTAATTCCTTAGTATCAGCCCCGAACATAAGAACTTCTAATCTGTGGCACACCCAGATGAAAAGTCCTTGTACCCTGTCTTATATTAAATTCAAATTACATCTGCGCCAAACAGAGCATTTATTCTTTACTCCTCAAACATACTTCTCTGGAGATACAAATTTAACCTGATTAGGAGAAATGACATTAAAAAACTTAAAATTTTATTGGCTTAGAAATTTATGCTTCTACTAGAGGTAAGACACATGAAATTACTAGATAAAATTGTTCATTATAACATTATTTTTAATAGGCAAAATGTGGAATCAATCTAAATGTGGATAAAACAAATTTTGGCATAGCCAAACAATGACACAGTAATACTCTTCAGCAATGAAAGGAAAAGAAAAAACTACAGACACATGTTTCAGCATGAACAAACCTCAAATGCTTTAAGCTAAGTGAAAACAAAAAAGGAGTTGGGCAAAACAACATATTCTATTCTCGTGACATAGCCAGAAAAATGCGAGAGAGGTGAAGTGTGAGTGTAGCTGCCTGGAGAAGGGAATGGGAATGGAGATTGGCTAAAAAAAGGCACTGGGGCTCTCTCAAGGGTGAGAGACACGTCTTAAAACTGGCTTCTGGGGATGGTTTCCTAAATCTCTAAATGTATCTTTTGAAGAGTATAATTCAGTGATATGCTGTAAACTCTATAGCATGTAAATGCCTCAAAAAAGTATTTGAAACAAGCAAGTGGAAATCATGCAACTGTAAAAGACCATATCTGCAATAAATATTCACTGCACAGGTATAATATGCAGATAAATACGACAGAGGAGAGACTCATTAAAGGAAGTTAGTCAATGGAACTAACTTAAAGATAAAACTATATTATGGAAAAATTAAAACAAAGTCTTAGAGACCTATACTTAATATAATGTAACTTGAATCCAGAGGGCAAAGATCAAGGGAGTAAGGCAGAACTATTTCTGAACAGACATTAACTGACAATTTTCCAAATTTGGAGAAGGATGAATTTTTAGATTCAAAAAGCTCAGCAAAACCCAAGCAGGATAAGTATAAGACAACTGTGCTTCTACATGCTAGTCCTATCCCTATAAATCAAAGGGAAAAACCTTAAAAGATACTAGAAAAAGGTTACATGCAGGGGAGCAACCAGTTGAATGACCTTGTATCTCAGAAAGCAGTGGGACAACATCTTTTATGAGCGGAAATAAAAGTGATGTCATTATTAAAAATAATAATAAAAACTCTTTATCCAGAATTCTATGTCCAGTAAAAACACTCTTCAAGAATGAAGACAGAATGAAAACGTATGTAGATACTGGCCAATTCACACTGCAAGAAAGTCTATGGGAGATTCTTTAGTTTGAAGGGAAAGATATCAGATGGGAGTTCAAATGATATAAGTTGCAAAGGAATAAAGAGCATCATAAAAGATACCAGTGAATAAGTGTAAGATAGTACTTTTCTCTTTATTTCTTTAAGATGCATACAACTCAAAGGCAAAATGTAACATTGTCTTGTAAGGTTTAATATAAAATGTTGTAATACCTACAACTAAAGCATGAGGAAGGGGAAGAGGACTAAATATATCTACATCAGTGCATTACATGATTGCAAGTTATATTTTATGTGAAATGGTACAAATTGTATTTAAATGACCAATAAAATTAAGAATGTATATCATAATTACCAGAGCAATCACTAAAAATAAGGCAAAGAAACAAATCTAAAAGGACGTAAATAAGTTAAAATAGAATTTTAAAATATTTACATAACCCAAAAGAAGTCAGGCAAAGAGGAACACAGGAAAAGTAGCCGTTGAACAAACAGAAGATAGATAATATGAAGTTAGAAGCAAATCTACCCACATCATTACTCATTTTAAATATTATTAGGCTCAACATTTCAAACAGATTCAGATTTTATCAAGCTGTATATGTTGTCTACAAGATACACTTTAAATATAATGACACAAGTAGAACAAAAATAAATGGAAAAATATCACACAAACATTGAACATAAGAATATTGGAATGAGTATATTAATATCTGATAAAGTAGGTTCAAAACACAGAGTCGGTTCAGTCAGTCACTCCAAAATGGGTGTGGGGGTTCCTATACCAACAGGCAATTCAACATCAGCTGGGTCCCCCACAATCCAACCTAATTCTAACACCACCTACCTGAAGATGGTGTCAGATCCTATAAGTTAAGGATTTAATCCTACAAAACAGCACCCTACCAATTTAAATGCAGTTACAAGTTCAGGGTTTCACCTGGGCTTGTGACCAGCGGGCTACAGGTCAGAGGTTCCAATGACCTTCTCCTCGGGTTTGATTAATTTGCTAGAGTGGCTCACAGAACTCAAAAAAACATTTTACTTACCAGATTACTGATTTATTACAAAAGGGTCTAACTCAGGAAGAGCCAGGCAGGAGAAACATACAGGGCAAAGCATGGAGAGGAACATGGGGAATCCATGTTCTCTCTCTGGGCATACCAGCATAAACCTCCACATGCCCAGCAAGCTGGAAGCTCCTAGAACCCTGCCCTCTTGAGTTTTTAATGAAGGCTTTACTCCATAGACATGATTGGTTAAATCACTGGTCATTAACTGAGGACTTTCCAGGTGGCTCAGTGGGAAAGGATCTGCCTGGCAATGCAGGAGTCTCAAGTTCGATCCCTGGATCAAGAAAATCCCCTGGATAAGGAAACAGCAACCCACTCCAGTACTCTTGCCAGGGAAATGCCATGGACAGAAGTGTCTGGTGGGCTAGTCATGGGGTTGCAAAAGACTTAAATGCTGGGCACGATCTAGTGACTACATAGCAGCAGCAGCATTAACAGTTGAACTCAATTTCCAGCCCCTCTCCCCTCCCTGGATGGGAGGTGGTGTAGAACTCAAAAGTTTCCACCTATGAATCCCCCGGGTGGTTTTCTTGGTAACCAGCCTCCATCTTCAGGTGTTTATTAACATCACAAGAAACACATTTGTAGCTCTCCACACTTAAGCCAATTCCAAGAGTTTTAGAAGCTCTGTACCAGAAATAGGGGGTGAGGGATGGGAGTTGTTTAAAAACCAAATATATATGTTTTATTATAAATCACCTATCACAACAAAATATTCATGAATTGAAAGGCTCAATTTTGTTAGACTTTCATTTCTATCAAAGTTCCAGGAGGCATTTAAAAAAATTTTTTTAGGGGAAGTTGTGTGTTGACAAACTAATTTTTAAATTTATATTGAAATGAAAAACACCTACAGTATCCAAATCAACTTTGGAAAAAAGATGAATGAAATTGGAAGATTTATACTACCCAACTTCAAGACTTACTATAAAGCTACAGTAATTTAGACAGTGTGGTTCTGGCATACATTGGACAGCTCTAACGAACAGAATAGAGAATCCAGATATAGAGCTACCCTTTTATGGTAATTGATATTTTTAGAAAAAAATGTCTAATGGATATAATGAAAAATGAATGAAATCTAATGAAAAAGGGAAGGTCTTTAACAAATGATGTTGGAATCACAGTATTTTGATGTGGGAAATGAAATAAAACCCTATATAACCACATATGCAGAAATTAAGAAGTTTCATAGACTATGTGTAACAGGTAAACTATAAAGCTTTTGGTGGAAAACAAGAAGTATTTTTATGACTTGATGGTCGACGAGTGCTTCTTAGATCACTGAAAGCAATAATCATAAAAGATGGTAAGTTAGACTTCACCAAAATTTAAAACTTGTTCATCAAAAGAAAGAAACAAAGTGAATAGTAAGCCACAGACAATGAAAATCTTTGCAAAACATACATTTGATGAAAAATAATGACCAAGACATATAAAACCTCTCCTCTTAGGTATTTACCCAGGACAATTAAAAACATAATTGCAAAGGATTTGTGCAAGAATGTTTATAGCAGCTTTACTCCCTATGACTTAATGCTGGCAACAGGCCTGGTAGCCTTTAATAGGAGTATGGATAAACAAACTCTGATATACTGATTTACTTGAATACTGCTGCTGCTGAGTCACTTCGGTCGTGTCCGACTCTGTGCGACCCCATAGACGGCAGCCCACCAGGCTCCCCCATCCCTGGGATTCTCCAGGCAAGAACACTGGAGTGGGTTGCCATTTCCTTCTCCAATGCACGAAAGTGAAAAGTGAAAGTGAAGTCGTCCAGTCTGTCCGACTCTTTGTGACCTACTCACAGATAAAATTAATAACACACTCACCAACATAAGTGAATGTCAAAAACATTCTTCTGAATGTATGAAACCTTACACAAAAGGGAATATACTACATTATTCCATTTATATGACATTAACAAACAGGAAACGAATACACGGTGTAAAATTTAAACTATTATTTGACACAGAGTGTGGTATGATGGGATCTGGATAGGAATTTTGGTTACCCAGGTATATATACTTTTCATTAGTTAGTGAATGTATACTTAATAGTTGTACATTTCATTGCTTATACATTTTACATTAAAAATTAAACAAATAGAAAACTCTATTTGCACCATGAAGTCTTTAGGCAGAAATGGGCTCATGTCTTTGTGAAACACATTGAAAGACTGATGAAATGGTAGATAATGGCATAGATATGTAGATAAGTATAAAGCAAGTAAACAAAATATTAATGGTAGAATCTAGGTTACTGAGTATACAAGTACTCACCGTAATTTTTTTTCCAACAATTGTGTATGTTTTAAAGTTTTCATTTAGAAATTGTGGAGAAAAAAACAGTCTAAACCTTATTGGTCTTGTGAATCCTCCAACTTAGAGTTCCAAACAAAATAATCAGTTTTAGTTCAGAAATTTTTAGGAAAGAAATAAAATTGAATGTGAAAAGGTATTCAAATAATGGGAACATTTATAGGAACAAAACTATAGTAGAACCTCTTAATTATAGGTTCATGAGGCCAGGAGCAAGGTCTTTATTGATCACCATGGAATTTCAGCTCTAACATGGTCCTGAGATTCCTACACTCTTCTAACATACTATTTATAACAAATCTCCAATATATTAAAAAATGCATTATATTACCAACATCACAAAATTTTGTAAAAAGAGATTGTGGTGTAGAGTTTCTGATACAAGGTCTTGTACATAGTGTGTGCTCAATAAATATTAGTTTTTCTCTTTGTAGCCAGGGGCATAGCCTAGGCGAGCATCCATCAGGGCAGTTCAATTTGGGAGTGAGATCAGCTTGGGGTGGCCTATTCCAAATGTTAGAAAGGGAGAAGGAGAGGCAAAAGGCTTTACACTCTGTCTCCAGAGTTTCAGAGTTACTATTTCCTTTAACATCATTACATTAGTAGTAACAACCAGCAGATCAATATCTTGCCTGAAACATTTTTGTTGAACAGTGAATGTGTTTGGAGGAGGGCATAGTCTTCTGTTTCCCCTCAAGCTAGATTTTTGTCTATAGCGAAACAAAGAGTATGTGTTAAGAATAGACCTATACACCTAATTTCTATTATTCTTACAATCCATAGTGACCAGGGATCACATAGCAATGTGGCAAGGAAAATGATGATGGAATAAAGATTAGCATTGATTCTCCAGATGCCAATAATAGGGAATATACTACATTATTCCATTTATATGACATTAACAAACAGGAAACGAATACACGGTGTAAAATTTAAACTATTATTTGACACAGAGTGTGGTATGATGGGATCTGGATAGGAATTTTGGTTACCCAGGTATATATACTTTTCATTAGTTAGTGAATGTATACTTAATAGTTGTACATTTCATTGCTTATACATTTTACATTAAAAATTAAACAAATAGAAAACTCTATTTGCACCATGAAGTCTTTAGGCAGAAATGGGCTCATGTCTTTGTGAAACACATTGAAAGACTGATGAAATGGTAGATAATGGCATAGATATGTAGATAAGTACTAAAGCAAGTAAACAAAATATTAATGGTAGAATCTAGGTTACTGAGTATACAAGTACTCACCGTAATTTTTTTTCCAACAATTGTGTATGTTTTAAAGTTTTCATTTAGAAATTGTGGAGAAAAAAACAGTCTAAACCTTATTGGTCTTGTGAATCCTCCAACTTAGAGTTCCAAACAAAATAATCAGTTTTAGTTCAGAAATTTTTAGGAAAGAAATAAAATTGAATGTGAAAAGGTATTCAAATAATGGGAACATTTATAGGAACAAAACTATAGTAGAACCTCTTAATTATAGGTTCATGAGGCCAGGAGCAAGGTCTTTATTGATCACCATGGAATTTCAGCTCTAACATGGTCCTGAGATTCCTACACTCTTCTAACATACTATTTATAACAAATCTCCAATATATTAAAAAATGCATTATATTACCAACATCACAAAATTTTGTAAAAAGAGATTGTGGTGTAGAGTTTCTGATACAAGGTCTTGTACATAGTGTGTGCTCAATAAATATTAGTTTTTCTCTTTGTAGCCAGGGGCATAGCCTAGGCGAGCATCCATCAGGGCAGTTCAATTTGGGAGTGAGATCAGCTTGGGGTGGCCTATTCCAAATGTTAGAAAGGGAGAAGGAGAGGCAAAAGGCTTTACACTCTGTCTCCAGAGTTTCAGAGTTACTATTTCCTTTAACATCATTACATTAGTAGTAACAACCAGCAGATCAATATCTTGCCTGAAACATTTTTGTTGAACAGTGAATGTGTTTGGAGGAGGGCATAGTCTTCTGTTTCCCCTCAAGCTAGATTTTTGTCTATAGCGAAACAAAGAGTATGTGTTAAGAATAGACCTATACACCTAATTTCTATTATTCTTACAATCCATAGTGACCAGGGATCACATAGCAATGTGGCAAGGAAAATGATGATGGAATAAAGATTAGCATTGATTCTCCAGATGCCAATAACTGTGAACATTTAGGCTCTCAATCAGGGACTTTGTTTAAAACAGGGACTTTAAGAGATGCCTATTAAGTCTCTTTGATAACTTGTGGCTGTAACAAGCAGTTTCAATAAACCAACAGTAGTCAATTTTTGGCAGGTTCAAAATCGTGAGTTTAAAATTTTCAAAGGACTGGAAGAAAACAGTGCATTTCACCTACCTGGTCTGCCTGGCTTTCTTCATCTTCAGGACAATTAAAGTCCACAAACACTAACCACCTCCTTGTCCAACACAATGGGCTAAATGTCAAGTATTTGAAGTGAGAGAAGCATCTGTTCTATGTGACTGGAAGAGCCGATCTACAGGGCTAATCATGCCACCGAGTAGACTGGGGTAAGTGCAGGGAGGACGGTGATGATGATGGTGACGGTGATGGTGGCAATGGTAACTTTTATCTCTGGAATGCTTCCTATATGGCAGACATCGCTCTAGGTGTTTGATAGGGATTAAACATACACCATGTAGTTTTCAAAACACCCCGTAAAACAATGTTGCTAATTACCACATTTTGCAGTTGGGGGAACTGGAACATCAGATTTTAACTTGAGCTAAGGTCACCTAGTTAACCAGGGTAGAGCCAGGATTTTGCCTCAGTCTCCAAAGCCTGAAATGTTAAGGGGACACAGTTGAGGGGGTGATGAATTCTAATTAAGGATATTTCATGAAAACTTTCCAGAGGAAATAATATTTGAACAAGAACTAGGGGCAGGCAGTGTTAGGATTTGGACCTGTAGACATAACTACAGGTTCTCTAGCTCTACAGGGGAAGGTGTGAAAGGCAGAGCGAGTGACCTGAGCCAGGTCAGGGCTACTCAAAAGCCTCTTACGTGTGTGCTAGAGAGTTTTCATCTGCTTCTCAGAGTCAGTCTCTGTCCCTCTCTGCCCTGCTCTGTGCTCTGGGAAGATGATTTCTACATACCTAGTTATTCAGACTCCCTTGCCTTCTGGTGTCCAATTTTGCATAGCCAATGGAAAGCACCAGCATATAGTAAAGGATGAGAAGATAGAATCAGGATTAATTTTCTCTGCATCCTCCTGGAAGGCAGGATGTAGCAAACGTTGCTCTCCTCTACCTAACGTTTCCAGAACTACTTCCGGTCTCTGCTCAAACCCTCCCAACCCCCACCTCTAGCGGGAGCTATCATAAATCTTTAAGTTAAAGGGTTCAGAGATAAGAAAGGAGGCTACAAACACAGAAAATACCCAGACAGAACCAGCTAGAACCAAGATGAATAGGAATCTGACCTCCAGCAGATCCTGAGTCTCATTGTACATTGTTTTACGACAGAAGCATTTTAAATGACATGTCTACTAGCTTCCATTACCAGACATTAAGGAATTTTAAAAAAAGGAGGTGGCACCCCTGCCTTCATTGAAAAAACCCTGTCCTTTTCTAGGTAATGCATCCGCCTCCCCACCATTAGCCTCCTCACTCCTCTCCTCTTTGTCTTTACTCTTTAAAATTCAGTCCCTCTCACCAGGTGGGTGACAAGTTGATCTGTGTCCTTAGTTCCTGATTTTCCATTCTTTGACCACCAAATAAAGTCTGCGCTGTATCAGTCTCAGCTTTGATTTCCTTATTCAACTGCTTGAACCCAAATGAAAGAGAACCCTCCCCTATAGAAGCAGAGAGCCTTTGGCTGGACTAGGACCTGAGCAGGGTCCCTAGGACTTAATTCGGGAGCACTAAGTCCCCAGCTTCTGGCAGGCAGCCTCTTTCCCACAGCTGCAACTTTCTCAAGCTCTCTAGTCATGCTTCTATAAATTGCCCATTTGCACATTCTCTTCTGGAGGCTCAGGGGTAAAGAATCCACCTGCCAATGCAGGACGTGCAGATTCAATCCTTGATCCAGGAAGATCCCCTGGAGAAGAAAATGGAAACCTAATCCAGTATCCTTGCCTGGGAAATACCATGGACAGAGGAGCCTGATGGGCTACAGTCCATGGTCTGACACAACTAAACAACAACAGCAAGTTCAGTTATCCTTTAGAGTATGTCTGGCTTTCCTCAGCGTGCTGCCCCAGGGAGCACGATTAAGGAGCAGAGGTCAGTTAGTGTGGAGAATGTACTAGAGACTACCCAGCTCCAAGGAAAGGTTGGAAGTTCATGCACCAAAATGAACAGGAGAGAGAAATGGAGAGTTGAACTCTCCATATAAGGCACATACATATCTAGTGTGGTTAGAAGGGAAAGGAAGAGGCTTCATTTGTGGGATTTTATGATGACCTGGACTTGAAAGTTGAGAAAGTGAGGGGCATGGGGAGTGGCTTTGTGCAGTCTGGCTGGATGACCTCAGAGCTGCAGAATATACTGTGGACCAGCCAACAGGAAGCTGAAAGGAAGACTCTTGCAGCAGAGAGAGCTTGGCCAAGAGGGACACATTGATTCACCATGTTTTCCACCTGGTGGTGGTGTAGTCGCTAAGTCGTGTCCGACTCTTGCGACCCCATGACTGTATGCAGCCTGCCAGGCTCCTCTGTCCGTGGGCTTCTCCAGGCAAGAATACTGGAGTGGGTGGCCATTCCTCCTCCATGCTTTTCACCTAGGGCATAGCTTTACTCTTTCTGAGGGTTTCTGGAGAGTTCTGTAGTTTTTAGGGCTCTAATTTTTTTTTTTTTTTGCATTCTAAAAATAGCCCTGTGAAGTAGGAAAGGCAAATATTACCACAGCCATTTCAGAAACTGGGAAAAATTGAATTTCAAAGTAGAAACTTGACTTACTTGTGACAATATAGTGAATCAATCAAACATCAGGATGATAACTAGGAGTTCCAAAGCTGTACTTCTGCCACCTCCAAGCTGCCTGTATTTCAAAGGTCTTTAGAGTGACCCAGGAGATGACGGGTAAGTTAAAGTTCAAGGGCTCTGCTGCAAAAGTGAAGTGAAAGTGGTTCAGTCTTGTCTGACTCTTTGCGACCCCATGGACTTAGTTCATGGGATTCTCCAGGCCAGGATACTAGAGTGGGTAGTCTTTGCCTTCTCCAGCAGATCTTCCCAATATAGGGATCAAACCCAGGTCTCTCACATTGCAGGCAGATTCTTTACCAGCTGGGCCACAAGGGAAGCCCAAGAATACTGGAGTGGTTTGCCTTATCCCTTCTCCAGCAGATCTTCCTGACCCAGGAATTGAACCAGGTTCTCCTGCATCACAGGCAGATTATTTACCAGTTGAGCTATAAAGGAAACTGAAAAAGTATTGAAATGCAAAGAAAGGAAGTGCTGCCCCACTTTCTGCACTGAGATGGTAGTTCTGTCCCCTTAAGAAACTGATGATGATCAGATCTTGAAAGGGGTTGAATTCTGAAAGCACTGAAGTCTCTGAATCTCAGTTCAGGAAAGGGACCTTTGAGAATACAGAGCTCATAGTAATAATAATAATAATAACAATAATAATGTTTATATACTTAGGGGAAAATATGAATGTTCTTTAGGAATTTGCCATGCCCAGTGATTTAGGTAAGATAAGAAAGATAGCTGCTCTGAGATTCAAGAACTCGGGAAAAGAAGTTATTCCAAAAAGATATTCATTTTCTGAAGGAAAAAAAAAGCTGTGTTAGAATCTTGTCTCTACTCTTGTAACGTGTTAAAATTAGGGGTAAATGGCATGGCATTTCTTTTCCAAATAGTTCTACGCTACTGCTGCTAAGTTGCTTCAGTCGTGTCCAACTCTGTGTGATCCCATAGACGGCAGCCCACCAGGCTCCTCCGTCCCTGGGATTCTCCAGGGAAGAACACTGGAGTGGGTTGCCATTTCCTTCTCCAATGCATGAAAGTGAAAATTCAAAGTGAAGTCGCTCAGTCGGGTCTGACTCTTAGCAACTCCATGGACTGCAGCCCACCAGGCTCCTCTGCCCATGGGATTTTCCAGGCAAGAGTACTGGAATGGGGTGCCATTGCCTTCTCTAAACAGTTCTATGGAATTCAGTTATTAATGAAACAAGCAAATAAGTTGAAAAAAACCTCCAGTGATAAGAACATATAGAAACCTCATAGAAAACAAGTTAGAAGACTTTTCTATAATATAGGGCTTCTGAGAACTGTTAAATGTCAATACCCACCTAGTAGGGCATAGTATAAGTGATTCTCAAATATATTTGTTCCTGTTTTATAGAACATAGTTTAGGAAATGATAAATAGGTCATCTTTTTGATCCTGGTCGTCATTTTTTAATTGCAGAAAAGAAATAGAGGTGATATTTAATATTGGTGAGCTGTTCCTTTGTGTTAAGCAATGTATAAGCATACTTGCACACATAATCATTATTAATTGCTCTTCAAAATAGATTTTATTAGACCAAGCTTGTGGATGAAGACACAAGCTCGAGTAACTAATTGGCACAAAGTCACATAACTATTGAGAGACCAAATGGTATGATGTTTGTTGTGTAAGATTTTACTGTTTAATATTTCTAAGACCTCAGAATAAAGTGCCTTGCTAGCCATATAGCAGAGCTGGAACATTGATTCCTTCTTGTATAATATTATTAAAAATGTAAGTGCCAGAATGCCAGCTTTTCATGCTTTATTCTCTAGCCTCTAGTATGCATTCAGCCCAGACAGGATGGAGCAGAGATACATCCTATAACCTTGACACTCTTTTGGACTTTCCTTTTCAAATGGCGTCTCTAGGCTGTGGGCTCCTTGAAAGCAGCAACCACGACATATTCTTCTTAAAGTCTTAATGTTAGTACAGTAGTTGGTGCTGTTTACAAAATGAATGCCTCAATTTTGCAGGTCAAACCACAGGGTCACTTGTTCTTCCTTGCTGCCCCCCAAACCACCTGTGCAGCCCTTTACAGATGAGTCTCATTTTTATTTGTTTTCACGGGAGTCCTGAAATAGTTGGTTACTCACTTTCTGATAGTGACTATTTCCAGAGCAAAAGAGCTTTACTGCTTCTATCCCTTCAGCTCTGAATGAGAAATACACATGGTTCCAGGAAGAAATTGACATTGCCTTCAGGACTATGCTTCCAACCAGGATTCCTATGGAACAATGAAGGTCTAAAAATGCGGCCAAGAATGAATGTGTTTGCACCATTTTCCAAAATTACAATCAGGGAAACCAAGTGATCAAATTTGTAGAGTGCCTTGTAGTCAATTAGGAACTGAATTAATATGTGATTATTTGATATTAATCAAGACTTTAAAAAAATACAACTATATGCATGCCCTGCCTTACATGTATTTTAATAGAAATCTTCCCTCTCTTCTTTCAGCTCCAATTTCTTCACTGATAAAACAGGCATTTTAATGTTTAATTCCATGAATTGTAGTGAAAATAATGAAATATTCATATGTATCTAGAACTTACATAGTACCAGGATGTGTTACAAATAGTGACTAACTTAATTTGAAGTAATACTCACTTGATTTGAATAATATCCAACTTTATGGATGAGGAAACTGAGTTGTAGAAACTTCCTAATTTATCTAAGTTCACAAACCAGTAGGAGTAGAACAATTAGCAAAACGCTTGGTGGCGACTAGGCCTGTTGGGGACTGTGTTCTCTCTATGCCCATGGCTGATGTCCTAGTCTTTCATTTCAAATGACTGTATCTTCACTTTCGAAGAATGAGAATGTCAGTACCATCTAAAAGTAAGAGAAAACAACCCAATTCGCATATCTATTTCCGTTACATTTCTTGGATTAATTCAGACCCAGTAGCTTCTCAGTTTGAAAGCTCACTGGGGGTTTGATTGGAGGAACCACAAATGAACAGAGCATTTTTTTTCTGCTTGGCGCTGGCCATCTCGAAAGCCCAGCCTGCAGCTGGGACTCTGGAGAATAAGGTTCAGCGAGGTTAATGATGGTGCCCAGGACTTGTACTCATGTCTGTCTGGCTACAAACCTTGTAGTCTTTCCATTAAAGCACAATAAACTATAAAAGGGGCCAAATGGGTCAGTCAGAGGCTTTCGTTCTACACGCGGCATTTTTGCAATTCTCACTTGACAGATAGTGTGAACCTACTTATTACAGATTTTGCTACCGATGCTAAAGCTATAAAGATGAATAAAACTGTCTTTCAGAGCAGAATTCTCAAGTTATCCTTTAGTTGAAGGGCAGAGATTTTCGATCACTTTCTTCTGCAGCTCTCTCAACACTTTAGTCCTGAGGACATTTGCACAGTTGATTCAGTCAAGAGGAGCTCTGGACAGGCAGGAAAAGAAGACTTTTGTGTGTCTAGCAGGTGGGTTCTGACATCAGTCAACTGATTTAATCTGATTACCAGTGTCTAGAAAGATCCTTTCCCGTATCCAGCAAGGTAAACTACCCCACTGCTCCTTATTTCTTCAACTTGCCTTTAGCTTTTGTTTCCTGAATATAGTCCAAGAATCTCACATGAAGGCAGAGCCCACATTCCACATTACCTGGGCAAGACCCTCTTCCTCCTCACAGCTTTCTAGCTCAGGCTTATATAATCAAAGAGCCTCTTGATGAGTGTGAAAGAGGAGAGTGAAAAAGCTGTCATAAAACTCAACATTCACAAAACTAAGATCATGACATCCAGTCCCATCACTTCATTGCAAATAGATGGGGGAAAAGTGGAAACAGTGACAAACTTTATTTCTTGGGTCTCCCAAATCACTGTGGATGGTGACTGCAGCCATGAAATTAAAAGACACTTGCTCCTTGGAAGGAAAGCTATTACAAACCTATACAACTTTGTTTTAAAATGTTTTAAAAAGTAGAGACATCACTTTGGTGACAAAGATCTGTACAGTCAAAGCTATACTTTTCCAGTAGTCATGTTTGGATGTGAGAGTTGGACCACAATGAAGGATGAGTGCAGAAGAATTGATGCTTTTGAACTGTGGTGTTGGAGAAGACTCTTGAGAGTCCCTTGGACTGCAAGGAGATTCAACCAGTCTATCCTAAAGGAAATTAGTCCTGAATATTCATTGGAAAAACTGATGCTGAAGCTGAAACTCCAATACTTCTGAAGAATTGATGCTTTTGAACTGTGGTGTTGGAGAAGACTCTTGAGAGTCCCTTGGACTGCAAAGAGATTCAACCAGTCTATCCTAAAGGAAATTAGTCCTGAATATTCATTGGAAAAACTGATGCTGAAGCTGAAACTCCAATACTTCGGTCACCTGATGGAAAGAGTTGACTCATTGGAAAATACCTTGATGCTGGGAAAGACTGAGGGTAGGAGGAGAAGGGAGAACAGAGAATGAGATGGTTGGATGGCCTCACCGACTCAATGGACATGAGTTTGATAACGATCTGAGAGGTATTAAGGACAGGGAAGCCGAGTGTACTACAGAACATGGGATCACAAAGAGTCAGACATGACTTAGCAGCTGAACAGCAGCAGCAAAATCATGGAAACTAACAAAATGCCCACCTTATTGGATTGCACATATCATCCTGCCTTGATTCTATTGCATAAATTTAACTGGAAATGTCGGGGCTTCAAACAATATAAGTTTGTTATCTTCTAGCTTCCATGAGTTGTAGGTTTAGCACATTTTACCTGGATCCTCTGCTCAGACCTCACAGCAGAAATCAAGGTGTCAGCCAGCTGCTCTCTCATCTAGAGGCTCTACTAGGGTAAGATCTGCTTCCAAACTCAGGCAGGATACGACCCAGCAATCCCACTGCTGGGCATACACACCGAGGAAACCAGAATTGAAAGTGACATGTGTACCCCAATGTTCACTGCAGCACTGTTTATAATAGCCAGGGCATGGAAGCAACCTAGATGTCCATCAGTAGAAAAATAAATAAGAAAACTGAGGTACATATACACAATGGAGTATTACTCAGCTATTAAAAAGAATGCATTTGAATCAGTTCTGAAGAGGTGGATGAAACTGGAGCTGATTATACAGAGTGAAGTAAGTTAGAAAGAAAACACCAATACAGTATACTAATGCATATATATGAAATTTAGAAAGATGGTAATGATAACCCTGTATGCAAGACTGCAAAAGAGACACAGATGTATAGAACAGTCTTTTGGACTCTGTGGGAGAGGGTGAGGGTGGGATGATTTGGGAGAATGGCATTGAAACATGTATAATATCATATAAGAAATGAACTGCCAGTCCAGGTTTGATGCATAATACAGGATGCTTGGGGCTGGTGCACTGGGATGACCCAGAGGGATGGGATGGGGAGGGAGGTGGGAGAGGGGTTCAGGATGGGGAATATGTGTACACCCGTGGCAGATTCATGTTGATGTATGGCTAAACCAATACAATATTGTAAAGTAATTAGCCTCCAATTAAAATAAATAAATTTATATTAAAAAAAACACCTCAGGCAGGTTGATGGTAGGCTTTCTCATTGTGGGTATGGGAGTGAGGGGCCCACTGTCTTGCTACTGTGGGCAGAAGATTGCCCTCAGCTCCAAGAGGCCTCTCCTTCCTTGCCATATGAGCCCTCTTAGTTCAGCAGTGGGAGCCTCTTGATGTCAAATCTTTTAACAATTCCCATCTCTCTGCCATCCCATTCTGTGACCAGCCAGAGAAATCTCTCCACTTTCAAGGGGTTCATGTGATTAGACAATGAACGCCTATCCAGGCAATCTCCTGATTTTATTTCATTAAAATTTTTATAGATATGCACAAAGAGAGACAGAGAGAGCACAGTATATATCAATATATATGATAGAAAAGAAAGGTGAAATATTACCAATGTCAATAATGGTTATGAGATCATGAGGGATTGTTTTTTTCTCAAATTCTATAATTACTACATTTTATAATAACAAACACATAATTTGTGGGGAAAATTTAGATGCTTCATGTCTTTATTTATTAAAAAATAAAATTTAAGAATGGATTTTGCTAAGAATAATCAAGGGCTATGGTCTCCAACTACATTTGTTCATGCATAACTAAGACATTAAAGACACAATATAAATACATTATATCAAGGGCCAACTACCATTTTCCAAGGGTAAGTAAAATTGCCTGATAAAGATTTCACTGGTATGTCACACAGCCATTGGAAGTTTATGTTGCTGTAATAAATAACCCCAGAATCTCAGTGGCTAACAAAAAAGGTTTCTCATTCCTAATGATACCTTGTGGCACCACTTCATATGAGTCATCTCCTTATTTTAAGGTGCCTTGTAATATAACCTGATAATGAGAATAACAGTACAACCCAGACAGCATATTAAAAAGCAGAGAGATTACTTTGCCAATAAGGTCTGTCTAATCAAAGTTGTGGTTTTTCCAATAGTCATGTATGGATGTGAAAGTTGGACTATAAAGAAAGTTGAGTGCCAAAGAATTGATGCTTTTGAACTGTGGTGCTGGAGAAGACTCTTAAAAGTCCCTTGGACTGCAAGGAGATCCAACCAGTCAATTCTAAAGGAGATCAGTCACTGAATATTCATTGGAAGGATTAATGCTAAAGCTGAAACCCCAATACTTTGGCCACCTGATGTGAAGAACTGACTCATTTGAAAAGACCCTGATGCTGGGAAAGATTGAGGGCTGGAGGAGAAGGGGATGACAGAGGATGAGATGGTTGGAAGGCATCACTGACTCTATGGACATGAGTTTGAGTAAACCCTGGGAGCTGGTGAAGGACAGGGAGGCCTGGTGTGCTGCATACATGGGCTCACAAAGACTAAGACACAGCTGAATGACTGGACTGAACTCAGCTTATTCATAGTACAGGGGATTCCGTTGGGCATGTACATCAGGGATCAGGAAACCATCGGGAAGGTGTTAGAATTCTGCTGGCCACACATCTCTCCCTTGAGTTCCTGGCTGCTGTGTCCCACCTTCCAGTTAAAACCCTCAGAGAATGACATCATACCTCATTCAGAACAAACCCACCCTGGAAACGTGAGATTTGGGCAGGTGTCTCCCAAGAGGAAGGAGGCTTCCATGGGCGCACCATCCCTTAAATCTAGTGCATGCTCCTCTCACTTCTTTCCTCTCTTGCACATGCCACGTGCCTCACAGCTGAGCCACCATATACAGTGATGGTGGGGCATACAGCTGCTCAACAGAGTGCAGCATGACAAAGACTAAGAGTGTGTGCTTAGTCCCTTGGTCGTGTCCAAATCTTTGAAACCCCATGGACTGTAGCCTGTCAGGCTCCTCTGTCTGTGGGATTTCCCAGGCAAGAATACTGAGGTGGGTTGCCATTTGCTTCTCCAGGGGATCTTCCCAACCCAGGTATCAAACTTGTGTCTCCCACACATCCTGCACTAGCAGGTGAATTCTTAACCACTGAGCCACCTGGGAAGTCATACATAAGTGAGGCCTTGATATATACAGTGGAGGGAGTTGTGGCTTCTGTCTGGTAAAAGGGAAGCTGGGTAGAAGAAAGTTCAACGTATGAGTGACAGCTGTCATGGAGTTGACAAAGGATTAGAATTGTATTAGAAGACAGAACGGGCATTCCACCAAAGGTCAGGGAAGGCCCCGAGTGCAGGAAACAGCAGTGAAGGATTTGTCTAGAGTGAATGGAAATGACTGTTTGGATTAAGGCTACATGATGGATGGGGATATTAAGAAAGGAGCTTTTGTATCATAGTCAGTTGGGCATTTAACTTGGAAGCAATGTAGCCACTGGTTCCCAAGATTCAATGTGTTGGGAGAATCATCATCCTAGAGAGAGTGGGTTGGTTTAAGATAGGACTGTTTAGGAAGCTGAGGCAGTAGGCCACTGGAAAGGCAGTGACGGAGTGGGGGAGACTACAGAAGAGAAGAATGGTTTACAAACTACTTTAGGAGGTACCAATGAGGCTGAACATGGTTACGAGTGTGAAGGCTGAGTGTATGCAGCTAACTGTACTTCACAATTTTATATGCTATGTCACATAAATCTATTTTCTCCTGCAAACTTTGCATCTGTCTGTCTGCCTTCCTCAGTGATCTATATGAACCTCCACACTTTCATCCTTCAAGTGTCAGAAACAATATTTCACCAAGGCTAGGTTCACTTCCACATGGATTCATAGCAGGGTGAACACTTTTTCCCCTTCAAGGACCAGAATTACTCTCCCTCTTCTTACTGCTAAGATATACCAGGATGTGTAACCTCTAATGTGTCACTGACAATGAATATCTCTTCCCCAAGCTCTCCAATGAGGTCATTGCTTATGAAGCATCTGCTCATGATTTTCTGACATTTGCTTCACCCTGTGTCACAAAAATAACATTGATATTTGTCAAAAAGCCATGTGTTGGAAATCTAATCTCTGGTGATAGAGTCAGAAGAATGGTTACCCTTCAGGGGTTACTGATTGGATGGGGACAAAAAGGAGCCTTCTGGGGTGCCAGAAATGTTCTCTGTCTTTATCTGGTGGTGGTTCTATGGCTGTGTTTACTGGGTAAAAAGCCATTGCGTCGTGCCTTTAAGACACATGCGCTTTACTGTATATATGTGAACTTATGCCTCAATAAAAACAAATGAAGAAAAGAAAAGAGAAGCATATGCATGAGTCATTCCCAAGCCGTATTGCTCAGAAGGTGGTTTTCATGACCTCCTTTACTAAACAATGAGGTTCAAGGTTAACTGACTTCCCCAAAGTCACACAGACCATCAGAGGCAAGAGTCCAGATGCAAGTCTATGTTCTCATTGCAAAGGCTGTACTCTTCCAACTGCAAGACTAAGGGCTTTCTAGACTTTCCTCTGCCCCGGATGATCTCTGACTATGAACATGTTCCACTACTGGCATGTTAGACTTCTTGTATTTTGATATGGTTGGCTTCTGGGCCCATGAGGAGGCCAAAGCCGCTTGCACAGGAGCAAAGAATCATTTTTGATAAAAAGCAAAGGAAAAGCAAGCCAGGAACCAGGCAAGACAGGAACCAGGAATCCGGACTAAAGGGCTTAGACTGTCAGTGTGGCTGACACCATCTCTTCCAGGGCCTCTTTGGCTGAGCTCACCTGAGGTAGAGGAGGTGGCCTTTGCCTCATGAGCTTGGGAAGACCCTGGTGTCAAGCCACAATCTTCAAATGATTGGACTTCATGTAGCTTATTTTCTTTTGGGACTCTGGTAATGTTTGTCTAAATGTGCAAAAATCTCTTGGATCCCATCTCTTTTCTTCCAACAAAACAGATTCCTAAATCTCACTTCAGACCTACATAATCAGAATGTCTGGAACCTGGAGCATTTTAACAAGTTTCTCCCGGGGACTCTTCTAGTACACACCAAAGTCTAAAAGTTACTAACTTGGAGTTTAGAATAGTGGTTTTAGATGTACTGGCTTCAAATCAACTCTGCTCAGGGGTCCACCACAGAGACTATCTTCAAAGGGAAGTAGCGCTCCCCTCGAAGAAGGCAATGGTACCCCACTCCAGTACTCTTGCCTGAGAAAATCCCATGGATGGAGGAGCCTGGTGGGCTGCCACCTATGGGGTCACACAGAGTTGGATACAACTGAAGTGACTTAGCAGCAGCAGTGACTTTGCTTTCACTTTTCACTTTCATGCTTTGGAGAAGAAAATGGCAACCCACTCCAGTGTTCTTGCCTGGAGAATCCCAGGGATGGAGGAGCCTGGTGGGCTTCTGTCTATGGGATCACACAGAGTTGGACATGACTGACGTGATTTAGCAGCAGCAGCAGCAGCAGCAACTCTCCCCTGAGTTCAGAGTGGGGAGGACTACAGCATGTAAGCCTGGAGGGAATCTGTAGAGGGTCCTGCAGGTCAGACTCTTGAACCTGATACAGAGACCTTTCAACTCATTTTAAATATTAAGATCTGGATGTTTTTAAAAGAAACACAATGTACAAATTTACACTTTTCAATGTTTAGTTTGGGGCAAACACAGTGTCATGTAACTGCATATAGTCAAGATATAGAAAAGTTTCATCATCTCTCCCACAAATTTCCTTTGTATCCTTCTGTAGTCTCCTTCTGTCCCCACCTCTAGTCTCTGGCAACCATTGATTTGTTTCTGTCTATCTACCTTTATATTTCCCAAAAGGATGACATTCCATGTCACTAGAATCACATAGCCTTTTGAGCCTGATCTCTTTTACTTTCTGAGCATAATACATTTGCTGATACATCATCCGTGTTGCTATTTGTTTCCACAGTTTATTCTCTTTAATTTCTGGGTAGCACCACATTATATGAATATATAGAAAGTCCCAGCAGACAAATGAGATACCATTCCGAATGATGAACACAAACATAATGATATGAGAATACAGCAGACTGAGCCTTGAACCTTCAATGATTTCAAGAATAATCTCTTTACTCTGCACCCCAATTTCCCTAGAAATAACCTTAGATTGTAGTCAGGATTAGATGAGTTAATATTTTTAAAATATTTGGCACATAGTACATACTATTTACAAATTTTAAATAAACAAATAGACCAAACAATTTAGAGAAGGGATCTAGCTAGTAAGATCTAGAGGAGGAAGAGCAGAGTGTGTTTGGAGCTGTGTTCAGGTCATTTTTGGCAGAAAGAGAAGGTATAAGGGGAAGGGCTACAAGCTTGAGGCCTAGAGGAGGAAGAGCAGAGTGTGTTTGGAGCTGTGTTCAGGTCATTTTTGGCAGAAAGAGAAAGTATAAGGGGAAGGGCTACAAGCTTGAGGCAAGCTAAATGCTGGAGAGCACTGCACACCATTCTATGGGGCTGGGCTTTATCCAGAGGGCAACAAGAAGCAGCAAAAGGATTGTAGGTCAGGCAGTAATTTGGAAAGACACCAAAGAAGTCAATGACGATTTTGTGTATGTGTGGTTTTATCATTGACAAATACCAGTGGCTGAAGCTAGAGGTGAACTATATTCAATATCCTGTAATCAATCATAAGGGGAAAATATGGAAAATAACGCATATGTGTATAACTGACTCACTTAACTGTATAGCAGAAACTAACACAGCTTTGTAAATCAACTGCGTTTCAATAAAGTGAAAGTCACTCGGTCAGGTCCGACTCTTCGTAACCCCACGGACTGTATGGAGTTCTCTAGGCCAGAATTCTGGAGTGAGTACCCTTTCCCTTCTCCAGGAGATCTTCTCAACCCAGGGGTCAAACCCAGGTCTCCCTCATTGCAGGCAGATTCTTTACCAGCTGAGCCATAAGGGAAGTGCATATTTCAATAAAATAAATTTTAAAAAAGGATTAAGCAGGTAGAATCAATAGATTTTTACAACATGCTGTTAGGGGTGGAGAAGGCTGGGATCTAAGTAAGATTCTCAAGGGCTAGAGGAGCCATTCATTGGTGAAGATAATGAAGGAAGAACAAGAGAGGGCTGTGGCTAAGATGGAAAACACACGTGGAACCTAATTTATCTAGAGTCTGGTGACAGTGTTCACTGCAGGACCTGAATGGATGGCCTTCTTCTGGGCTCACCAAGAGCAGAGGAGAAGTGCTGGGACAGGAGCTGTCTTTAATTTGAATGAATAATACTGAGGGCCAACTCCGGAGGCTGGGTGCTAGAGGTTCTTGCTCAGGGAATAAGCCCAAAGCTGACTGGAGCTCAAAACAGAGCAGTGAAGTTCAATTACACCAAGAAAAGGTGGGCTATGGGGAAGGAAAATTGAAGATCTCAGCAGGTCATGGAGCAATCAGTACCCACCACGTCCTTTAGTTCCTCCTGAGGATAGCAGCTCCACGAGGCTGGTTCTTTCTGATGAGTCATTTCAGTTTGAGACATGTGTCTCAAGACAAAACAAGCCAGCTGCTTGTCCTAGATTGATTAGACCAGGGTCTGACACCTGAAACAATGATGGACCACCTGGAGATGGTGGTCCTCATCCCCACCACCATCCCAATGTAGCTTGGGAAGAAAAACATGTCACTAAGGACGTTTGATGGGCTTCCCCTGGTGGCTCCTGGTAAACAATCTATCTGCAATGCAGGAGCTACAGGTGATAGGGGTTCAATCCCAGGGTCGGGGAGATCCCCTGGATGGTAGCCCACTCCAGTATTCTTGCCTAGAGGATCCCACAGACAGAGGAGCCTGGCAGGCTACAGTCCATGGGGTCGCAATAAGTCAGACATGAAGAAGTAACTTTGCATGCATGTGAGGATATCTGATGTTAGATAGCGGCCTATGTAATCCATTCATTTCCTGTCTAGGAAAGGATAAAGAGACAGCATGCATAAATGGAGTATTGTAACCATGCTAAGCTGTTCAGGCAGAGAGAAGGCCTAGAGTGATTTTATACTGGAGAATATGACACCCTGTCCTTCCTCACACCCTCTTGAAGGCTTGTGATCAGTCCCATTATTATCCACTTTTGTCTGAAGAGCAAACTGAGGCTCAACATGTAACACTGTCACAACAACAACAACAACAAAACAACAACAATAAAGAAAACAAACTCCTACACCGAGTGGCTGGAACTCATAGTTTGAGGCTAAATTGGATATTTTTCTCTATTCTACATGGCCTTGCCAATACGTTGATAAATATAATTCAATAAGCAGTCTATGATAAGTTTTATTAAAATGTCAAGAGGCTTACCAGTCAGAATGAAAATGCAGGATGAAAAACATGTTTGTGGATTTTACTAAACCCTCCACTGCCAGAATATAATTCCTACTGTTCAACAAATCCAGGCTCACTCATCTCTTATTCTATTGTGCTAAGAACACAAAGTGATAGGAGAAATAATGTTTTTCTTTTTCTCTGCTCAAGCTTGGGGCTTAAAACTGGACACAGCATGCGGCTTTTCATTCCAAAGCCAGGCAATTTGATAGCCACCACACAGATGCATTTTGCCACATCTTAAGTCTTATCCCCCAAGTTCAGAACAACTGCCCACTTTCTGCACTAAAAGTTTATCTGCTTGTTTTTCTTTTTCTGCAAAACCCACGAATCATAATAAACACATTTTTTTTAAAGTGGAACCACAATAACTCATCTCTGATTTTTAGAAAAATAAAAGTAATGCCAAACAGACGGAAATGGGTTCTTCCATTATCTCTCTTTATCCCACACCGAGGCTTTTAGGAGGGAAAAGTTGGCGTTATCAGAAGCCTCAAAGGCACACTAGTGGCCAGGATGTATATCAAGGAACAAAGTGAAATCTTTCCTGAACAAGAGATTATCAAATTACAGACCTGTCACCAGCGCTTCCTGGGAAGGGTCAGCACCTTCCTTCGTTCCCAACGAAGACTGCGGGGCTGGCAGATGGTACCACAGTTAACTAAGCAGCTGGTCAATAACAGAACCGGCAGAGGACAAAGGTTGTCCTTTGAAAACAATGAAAGTGCTTTGTAACAGACTTCATTTTTTGGCCTATTCAACAGCTCGATGGGTCTTGCTTTCTTTTTTTTTCTTCCTTTTCCATTTTCTTTCACTAGATGAAACTGGTGGTGATTCTCAACTCCAATTTAAAAGAAGAGGCGAGCTAACAACAGCTAATGATGTCCATATGGGGTGTGACTTGCTATGAATAAAGAATAGAAAAGGGAGGGGGAGGGAAGCCAAGTGATGTATCAGCCTCCTGCAGATGATGAAGGAACCCCAAATCAATTGTCATTAACTAATTACCCTTCTCCTTTTGTCAGGATAAATTGGTTCATCCAACGTGTTTCCAAGTGTGTCAGGTGAATTGCATTAAAAAGGATAAACAGCACTCTTTTCTGTACACTCTGTTGAAAATCTTAACAGCTTAATTTTTGTTGTGCTGATGAGAGAGGCAGTGCTGGGTAGTAATTAAGGGCTAGGTCTGGGACTGCTCAGATTTCAAGTTTCCTTTTTCCCCGGCCTAATGGCCTAGTGCTGGGGCTTTGAGCAAGTTCCTTACTCTCTCTCAGTTTCCTCACCAGCAAAACAAGGATAAGCATCCAGCTGGTCTGAAAACTGTATATATGTACATACTGTATACATATATATATAATACATACATGCATATTAAATAAAATTAAAAATTCATGCTTGGCATGGTGATGGCACATGTTAAGACAGTAAGACGTGAAAGTCCCACAGTCATATCTGACTGTTTGCAATTGCATGAACTGTATTCTGCTAGGCTCCTCTGTCCATGGATTCTCCAGGAAAGAGTGTTGGAGTGGGTTGCCATTTCCTTCTCAAGATAGTAAACACACAATATACTTATCAATCTTTTTTTTTTCCTTTTTTTGCCCAATGCCATGAGGGCATCATATAAACAAACAGGCTACATCTTTTCAATGTAAAATATCCTGATTCTCCCAAGACTCATTTAATCAGTGATATCAGTAATTCTAGCACATTATCTCTGCAAAGACCTTTAGATTTACAAAGCACTTTCCGATCCAATGACATTTTGAATTGTTACAAAATTCTACAAGGGAAATCAGATAGAATTTTTATTCTAGAGAGGGTTAACCGAAGCTGAGTAAGAGCACATACTGGTCAATATATTCAGTCCAGTAAAACATTCAGACTCTGTACACATCAGATTCTGTAAATCTTTGCTTTGCCACTTTCTTAGCTGTGTGATAATGGGCAACTTGCTTAACTTCTCTGAGCTTCAAACTCCTTGTCTGCAAAACAATCCATTTCTATGTTATACGGTCGTGCTTGCATGCTGGGTCATTCAGTTGTGCCTGACACTTTGTGACCCCACAGACTGTGGCCCGCCAGGCTCCTCTGTCCATGGGGTTTTTCAGGCAAGAATAGTGGAGTGGGTTGCCATTTCCTTCTGCAGGGGATCTTTTCTGCTGCATTGCAGGCAGATTCTTTACCATCTGAGTCATCAGAGAAACCTGTCATATGGTTGTAGTAATAAAGAAAACAAAGCACTTGGCAGGAACTTAGTAAGAATTCAGTGACTATCAGTTGCCACATGCTTGTTATTATTGTTCTTAACATTATCTGTATTAATTAGCTAAGGCACTTAATAAGAGGCACTATTT
The DNA here is from genome assembly GCA_006408675.1 of Madoqua kirkii. Taxonomy (NCBI): domain Eukaryota; kingdom Metazoa; phylum Chordata; class Mammalia; order Artiodactyla; family Bovidae; genus Madoqua; species Madoqua kirkii. The sequence continues at coordinate 3,882 of SJYC01092050.1, read as the reverse complement.
AAAAAAAAATTATCACCAAGAAACCTACTCTTTCCACCATATTATCTTCCTTACTCCTGTTCCATCTTTTCTTCCTCTTCTTCCTTTTCAGGCACATATCACATGCAATTAGTGACTAGAATTAGTTGCTATCAATTCTAGACTAATGCAATTAGTCTAGAATATATGGGCAAAAATCCTCTTGTTATGGATGGAAATGCTAACATTTTGTTCTATGCTATTCAGTCCCTTGTGAATCAGTTCTCTTGAACGTGACTCCATGTAGTTTATACTCCAACAAAGTGAAGTTTTTCCATCTGCAAAGTAAGACTTAGACCCCTGAGTGGTAACCACTACCTCCTGACATGCCATCTCTCTATTAAATAAGAGGAATCTAACACTTCCTGAACATCATTCATCCAACAGATATTCATTGAAAGCCCACTATGGTCTAAAATTTGGATTAAGAGACGTAAAATGGTAAACAGAATGTGTTTGATACATATAAGATGGACCCTGTAATTGGTGGGGAGACAGGACTAGTCGTGTAAGTAACTGATCACACATGAGAAGCCCTAAGGGGAAGGTGATCTGGTGTCATGTGAATACACAGACTCATATGGGCCCCCAGGGAGGGTTCTGAGGATATCTCATTTGAGTGTGCTCTGACAGATGAGCAGGGGCATTGGAAAGGCCCATGACTGAAGGGACTTGGACTATTTAAGGAATGGATAAGGGTTTGGCAAGCGTATAGCATCTAAGCTCCCTCCTCTGTTGGCCAAAATAAGACTTTAGTACTTATCCTAAGAGCAACAGGACTCTGATGGAAATCGTAAGGATGGGAAGATGGAGGGTGGAGGAAACGAGTCAGATCTGCATTTTGAAACATTCACTCTGGCTGAAAGCAGAATAAGTGTGGAGAGACAAATGAAGACGGTCCTGCTGTGTGTGAACATTTCATAAATCCTCAGTGTTGTAAGGCCATTTTTATGATTCCACTTTTATGAAGGAGGAGCCCACACTTCACAGGCATTCATTCACTTCCTAGGTGCTAGAGAAGGGCTTCCCCGATGGTTCAGATGGTAAAGAACCTGTCTGTACGGCAGGAGATCCGGGCTTGATCCCTGCGTCTGGAAGATGCCCTGCAGAAGGAAATGAAAACCCACTCCAGTTTTCTTGCCTGGAGAATTCCATGGGCAGAGGAGCCTGGCGGGCTACAGTCCATAGTGTCACAAAGGGTCAGACTTGACTGGATAGCTAACACATACCATTAGGTGCTAGAACTGGTCCTAGCAGCTGAAAGAGGGGGATGTCAGAGATGGAGAGACCCGGGTTCAAATCCTGCCTTAAAGCTGCAGGTTCTCTGTCCTCATTAGCTCACTTGTGAAAAAGCAGCCTCCGCTCACCAGAAAGGGACAGAGGCAGTCCCCGAGTCCTTTGTGTGACATATCCCCACATATGCATACACATGTGCATCCAAGCCAACAAGGAGGTCCATTTTTAATAAAAATATAGAAAACGGAAATGGCGTCAGAGTCAATCTATTCACCTCTGCGCATGAGCAGGACGGGGAGGGACAGCCCCCTCCCACAGGGCTACTGTGAATGGACTCAGATTGGCACACCCTCTGTGCTCCTCTCCTGGAAGTTCAGCCTCTGTGCCCGTACACAAGCTGAACCCTCTGCCTTTTTAGGCCCTTTCAAGCCCTCTCCATCGCCACGCACCTGCTGTCAAGCCATCAAGCAGGCGAACATCTCTTCTCTTTTTTGTCACCATCTCAATATCCTCATCGCCCTAGAAATGCTTTGGAATCTGTCTTCAGCTTCAGCCACCGAGTGCAGCCTGCGCTCCTCTGCCCAGATCAGATCTTCACTCGGCACTCTTTTCTGGGTATACTCTCTTCTGCGTGGTTTCTGAGCTCCTTGAAAGCAGGGGCTTTCCTCTCTGGATCTCTACACTGGCCGGCATTTAAGGAAAAAGAAAAAAAAAAAAAGAAAGAAAGAAGGCAAGGGGCTGCGGGCCAGGCAGAGAGAAAGAAGACGGAGAAGGAGGAAAGTTCTTAAAGCGTAGCTTATGAGATCAGGCTGACGTGACCCCAAACCAGGTCCAGCAGCAAAAACTGAATCACATGTGAGCCATGCCTGACTGCGGTGAAGAAGAATGAAAAAACAGAGTTTCTGTTGCGTGATGACCAGGTCGTTCTGTCTGGGGAGGAGGGAAGAAATATTCATGTGACAGAGATTATTCAGGCACCCCTTTTAGACACCGGACTTTGCTCTCTCCTCCAGAGCAGGTGGACCTTGCCTGCTAGGATGGAATTTGCTCTTGCTGGACTGGTTCAAGCTCCTGTCCTGATGGCAGGACCCTCGGGGGGTTGCTATCCACTCATCCACAGGTTTCTCAGCAGCTGGCTTCCGCTGTGTGCTCTCTTGGGAGCATTCCCTGCTCTAGAGATGTGTATAAGAGACAGAGATGTATCTGCTTTGCTCAGGGAGGTAAGGAAAAATAAGTCATTCCAGGTGGCAGCCTGACAAATCTCATCCTTTCCTGCAGAAATGACATTGTCCTTGAGGAGCACCTGTCTGTGACCAAGAAGGCCCTGGGGAGAAAGGGCTATGGGTCCTGCGCTCGTTAGAATTTTATCCTTGGTTTGGGGTCTCAGTGACTGGCTAGGACTAGGGTTGGCTACAAAAATGACAGATTTGGAAAGTTCTGAGACACCATTGAGTTACAAGTACCCATTTTGTGTACAAGATCATTGAGAGCCAGAGAGCTGAATGCTCAAGGTCATGCTACCCGGTGAGGATTTATCCTCTATGCCCCCACATGCTTTTCTCTGCAACGTAGAGTGGACATAGGCTCATTCTTCACACATTTCTGACACATTTTACACTAAGAAACCTAAAACTATTTAATCAACATTGGTTGAAAACAGATAATCAACAAGGACCTACGGTATAGCATGGGGAACTCAATACTTTGTAGTGACCTATATGGGAAAAGAATCTGACAAAGAATAGATATATGCATATGTATAAGTAAATCACTTTGCTATATACCTGAAACTAATACAACGCTATAAATCAAATATACTTCAGTATAAAATTTAAAAAATGCAAAAACACTCGTTGATTTTACGGCTCTTTGTGGGATATGGGATTGCAGAGGCAGCTTGGTACATAAGCAAGTAATACAAGCTTTGGAGCCTTATAGACTTTGGCTTTACAGTCTTGGCTTTGCTGCTGTCTCTAGGTGACTGTGAACAACTTACCAGAGCCTTGATACCCTTTAAGAGCTCTGTCTCCCTGAACCCCCGGGAGGCTATCAAATTGAACCTCCCTTGGGAGTGATCAAATGGAAGGGACTTCTAAGGGACAAAGCAAGACTTGGAGTCTCCAGGACTGGAGTCTAGAGCAGGGAATGCTCCCAGGAGAGCACACAGCGGAAGCCAGCTGCTGAGAAACCTGTGGATGAGTGGATAGCAACCCCCCGAGGGTCCTGCCATCAGGACAGGAGCTTGAACCAGTCCAGCAAGAGCAAATTCCATCCTAGCAGGCAAGGTCCACCTGCTCTGGAGGAGAGAGCAAAGTCCGGTGTCTAAAAGGGGTGCCTGAATACTTAGAGCAGCTGGATTACCAACATTTGAGGCGCATCTAGACAATCCACAGAATGTTGTATGCAATAATTTGCTAAGAAGAAATTTTAGATAAAAAGTACATAGAATTTAATATGGTACAACTTTACCTTTCACATAGGTCTAAAGAAATATAACTATGTTGCTAAAATATATATGATCATCTGATTTTCTTGATTCCTTTTTTCTTTTAAAATACATAACCAGATGATTTTATTTATTTTTGAGGGGATGTGGTTTCTTTTAGTTATTTCTAGTTTTTTTTTTTT
>SJYC01092048.1:0-12678 GCA_006408675.1 Madoqua kirkii | reverse complement strand
CACAGAGTATTTTTGTGTGTGCGTGTGAATGGTTTATTTTATCTGGCATGATGTCTTTAAAGGTCACTCATGTGGTAGCATGTGTCAGAATTTCTGTCCCTTTAGGCTGAATCATATTCCATTTACTTTCCTGGTGGCTCAGATAGTAAAGAATCTTCCTACAATGCAGGAGACCTGGGTTTTATCCTTGGGTCAGGAAGATCCCCTGGAGAAGGGAATGACTACCACTCCAGTGTTCTTGCCTAGAGAATCCCCATTGACAGAGGAGCCTGGCGGGCCACAGTCCACAGGGTCACAAAGAGTCAGCCACAGTCCACAGGGTCACAAAGAGTCAGCCACAGTCCACAGGGTCACAAAGAGTCAGACATGACTGAGGGTTTGACACACACAATGTTCACTATTCCACTGTAGGCATACACTACATTTTCCTTGGCCATTCTTTCATCAGTGGGCACTTGCATTGCTTCCATCTTTTGGTTATTACGAACAACACTGTGAACATGGGTGTGCTGAATGATATAATTTTAACACTTAAAGGAGAGTCAATTGAGGGGCGTTTTTAGCATAACCTAAATTTGGACACTGGCTGGCATGAGTTTAGGTCCTCTGTGAAGCCCTGTGGGTGTGGATTACAGGGAGCATGACAAGGCAAGTGATGGAGAGCATCCGTTACCTTGCAGGCCTAGGGGAGTAGATCAGAACACCCGCTTCCCAGGAGTGCTGGGAAGTAAAGGGAAAAAGAGTGAAGAAAAGCACCAGGCATATAGTGGGTGTGCCGTATACTTGAAGTCCCCTTTCCTTCCCTTGAACTTGCCCTGCTCTGAGCGTGGATGGCTGGGGTGAACTCAGGATCTAGGGACGCTAACAGCACATCGAGTATTCTGAAAGTGATTAGACTGCAGATCCTGCCTTCTGCATAGTCAAAACATTTAAAATACCATTAAACCTCTGCTTTCCCAGCTCTGTGGGTTTCTGCAACCTACAGCTCACAAAATTTCTGTGTCTGCAGGGGTTCATAATATACTCTAGGCTCGGCTCAGCGCTGCGGCTGTTTCCACGAAACAATTATAAGGACAAGTACAGCGTGGCTCGCCTCTTATTGTCAGATGACAGTTTTGTGTGATATTTATCTCTCCCCTTGATTATGTATTTTTGTTCCCTGTCATCATTTTTCATGGGGATGGAGGGAATCTGTTAGAGTTCTGCAATCTAGTTTGTTTAGAGTTTTGATTTTAGATTTTTTTTCCCTACAGGGACTGAATGTAGCAGGGGGAAAAAAAAAAAAGAAAGAAAAAGCTCCCATGTAGCAAGGAGTAAAGAGGAGAGAAGAGAAAGAAAGGGCATTTGTGAGTAGCCGCTACTGCTGGAGCACATCCTGTATTCTAGATACTGGGCTGGCTGCTTTTCCTCCACGATCTCTTAATCTGTCAACATGGCTTGAGAATCAGAGAGGTTAAATGATGTGAGCAAGTATTAGATAACACTTAGAGAGTGCTTCTGTCAGGACTGAAACTCAGTCCTGACAAGCTCCCGAGTCTGGGTTCAGGTCAGAGCACAAGGTTCAGGCAGCCACCAAAAGCCAGATTCTATGCCCAACCAGAAAGAGAGAGGTGGGAACTCTGGTGCCTGGAGTTTGCATTTCAAGTACGACTTTGCTTCTTGATTAGCTATGACCTTATCTCTAGGGCTTCCCTGGTGGCTCAGATGGTAAAGCATCTGCCTGCAAGGCAGGAGACCTGGGTTCAATCTCTAGGTTGGGAAGATCCATTGGAGAAGAGAATGGCAACCCACTCCAGTATTCCTGCCTGGAGAATTCCATGGACAGAGGAGCCTGGCTGTCTACAGTCCATGGGGTCACAAAGATTCAGTTATGACTGAATGGTTAACATTTTCTCTTTCCATTTTTATCTCCAGGCAGAAATGACTTCCTATGTGCTGAGTAAAGCATGCTGAGAATTTAAAGGATACAGTCACATCATTTAGGCTCATTGGAAAACTTTACGTGGGCCTGGAGAATCTAGGGCATTCTAGGAGGACAGAATTAGTTGTTTGATCAAAAACACTGAATGGGTTGTTTGAGACTAAAGGTACGAAGGTGGTTCTCATAAAAACTACAGGAGGACTGACTTACTCTTAGCCAGGGCTTTGCTGTATCTGAAAGCAATATTCGCGTGAGCTTCTGTGCTCAGGGCAGATGCCACAAGTACCCGGGAAGAAGTCCAGAGGCAGGTTCTGGCTGGCTGCTCACCACTGTCAGGTTCCATGACTGACAGGGAGCAGGAATCCTGGGCTGAGTAAAGGCAAGATAGGGAAGGAAGGGGGCTGTCTCCAGTGGGTGTCTTCAAAGAGCTCCTGTTTGGCACTTTGGGATACCATCATGCCTAAAACTCTAGCGGCTTGCCTCTGTCTATGGGATGATGTTCCCCTTTCTGAGCCTGGCGTGGATGCTGCTTTCATGAGTGGGAATCATCTCAGGCTCTCCTCCTGGCCCCACGGGGGTGATGAGCCTCTCTCAAACCCCTGAGCTTGGCCACAGCAGCTTTCCTTCCCCTGCACCCCCTTCCCTCTCTTCTCCTGCACTGGGGGCACTCTTCATTTCTTAAGAGTCACTTGACATTCTCTTCTTTAGTAACTGTTTTCTCCTCTCCACTGAGCTAGGCTGGCTGTTCCCTCCTGACTCTGTGGAAGTTCTTAGAATGTGCTAATAATCTGTGTCCAAGCTTTCTGGCTCTGCTGACAGGTTGCACTTCCTGAGCTTGGGAAGAATTTCTGGCACAAATGAATGAATGGGTGAGGGAGGAGCAGGGAGAACAAGGGACTTCGCTGTCCCCACACTCAGATGCAAGGCCTGCACAGAGGACACGTGAGTATAAGAGGGGAGAGACATAGAAGAGAGTTAACAGTGGGACAAGGATTGGTTCTCTGCTCTGACCTGTGACCACTGGTGGACGTGCAAGTGACAAGCATAGGGTACTTTTCTGAGACAGATGCTGAGAACCTGGCGGAGAATGTAGTGAGTGACAGATGGTATGCAAACTGCTGCTCAATCAATTGAGCTGAGAAAGAAAATCTAAAAGAGGATTAAAATCTTAAAAGCAGTGTGTGCTTATACAATTCTGTTATTGAGGCTTTTAACAGGTACCTGGTAAAAACCTCTGGTGTATGTTTTTCCTCCCATTTTCCATTTCATGTAGAAAAAAATTCTATCCAAAGCAGTGTCCCCTGTCCAGTGCCATCCATCAGGCCAGCCACCTCCCTCCCTTTAGCTGTACAGACCTGCCTAAACTGGTAAATAGCACATTTCAGTACAAGCAGCCTGGGAGAGTAGAAAAGGCCATCCTGGCCTTTGCAAAGGTCTGGGTGCAAATTCAAACTATATCTCTTAACTAGTCAAGGGATCTTGGGACAAATCTACTTCATGCCTTCTTATTTATAAATGATTTGCTATCTATAAGCCGGGGAGAACATCCCTGGCCAGGAATATTGCTGTTGGGAGGACTGAATGGTTTTTTAGGAGCTGATCTCTAGGTGAGGTTGATTGGTTCTCTGCTCTGACCTGTGACCACTGGTGGACGTGCAAGTGACAAGCATAGGGTACTTTTCTGAGACAGATGCTGAGAACCTGGCGGAGAATGTAGTGAGTGACAGATGGTATGCAAACTGCTGCTCAATCAATTGAGCTGAGAAAGAAAATCTAAAAGAGGATTAAAATCTTAAAAGCAGTGTGTGCTTATACAATTCTGTTATTGAGGCTTTTAACAGGTACCTGGTAAAAACCTCTGGTGTATGTTTTTCCCCCCATTTTCCATTTCATGTAGAAAAAAATTCTATCCAAAGCAGTGTCCCCTGTCCAGTGCCATCCATCAGGCCAGCCACCTCCCTCCCTTTAGCTGTACAGACCTGCCTAAACTGGTAAATAGCACATTTCAGTACAAGCAGCCTGGGAGAGTAGAAAAGGCCATCCTGGCCTTTGCAAAGGTCTGGGTGCAAATTCAAACTATATCTCTTAACTAGTCAAGGGATCTTGGGACAAATCTACTTCATGCCTTCTTATTTATAAATGATTTGCTATCTATAAGCCGGGGAGAACATCCCTGGCCAGGAATATTGCTGTTGGGAGGACTGAATGGTTTTTTAGGAGCTGATCTCTAGGTGAGGTCTGAGAGACAACAGGCAGTGCAATCTGGAGGAACAGGACTTGAGTGTCAGTCTTCAAATTTTGGAAAGCTTTCATAACTGTTTTAGAGGGTTTTCATGTTTCTCGTTCATTCTTTCAAGCAGACTTATGATGCAATTCCCTGGTGCTGGATTGTAAAAAAATGAGTACAGTCTCAGGACTGGAACTTGAATGTTGTTAACGCACTAGGCATCTTGCAGTCCTCTGCCTTCCCTTTTCATTTGCTTCCTTGACTTCCACTCACTCACTCACTCATTCATGCAATCATTAATTGAGTGTCTCACTTGATTCTTTATGTGTTCGCTCCTTCATTTATTAAACACGTGATGAATACCTCCTCTGGGGCAGGCACTGTGATCTGTACGTGAGATACAGACCCAATCCTAGTCCTCAGAGTTCATGCTCCAAGGTACGACAAGATGCATGTGCACATAGGCACACATTATCGACATGGTGGTGGGTGCAACCATGGATGCAGGAACAAGCGACTGTGGCAACATGGATGGGCGTGTGATTAAGCCACCTGGAAGGAGCAAGGCATGCGTCAAGGAGCTGAGCTCCAATTTCATCTTCAGTAAACACCAGGCCCCTGAGAAGCACGCTCTGCTTGTGCTGTCTTTTAGTCATACAATTATAAGGCAGGGCATTTGGCATCCATAGCCCAGGGGGATGATTGGAATAGAAAATCGTATGGCCTTTGTCACAGTGGGCTGGGTGCTGGGGAGCTGACAGATTAATTTGCAAAAGGATTTCAGACCCTTCAAAGGATAGAGGGGACATGACCCCGTTGCAGAAATCAAAAGGAGAAAAACCCTGGCCAAGATTTTCTAAGGAGAATTCACTAAGAAAGCAGGGGAGTGTGACTGGTGAATCCAGCTGGCACAGGGCCCAGGGGTATAGGAGAATCCCAGGCCCACCACTGCCCAGGGCTGAGGCTGGGAGTTCCTCAGGCCTGTCACTTGCCTCTTAGTTGTAAAAGCAATAGATGAACGTCAACACGTGGGCGATGGGACCTGTAACCCCGGAGTTCATACAGGCGAGCCCCACCATACTAACAGGGTGTCAGGACATTGTATCAGTCAGGGTCTAGTCAGAAAACGGGAAGCATTCCAAGTCTTAATGCAGAGATTTGTTATGCAGATGATGGAGTTCTGAGAAGACAAGCAGGGCACCGTGGGGTAACCTAGAGATGAGCAACTGTGGGAAGAATAGGAGAAGGGTAAGCAGGAGGTGTTATCTGAAGAAGTCTGTGGCAGAGAGAAGGGAAGCTCTCCAGCTTCTTCCTTTCTAGCACTTTCCATTGGCTGAAGCCATTTAGAAGGCAGGAGACACAGAGACCTGGAAATTCCCACCTGCTATAATCAGCCCTTCCACCCTGCTGTTCAGAGCAGAGGAAAAGCTGAGAACAGGACAGAAGGCAAACAGACTAAACCTGGCTCCAGAGGCATACTTGGGGACCAAGCTCAGGCTGTGCAGAATCTGGCTTCCACAGCGCCACCATGTGGCAGCAAGAAGTTACGGCAGAAGGGGACCGATCAGACTTCGGTGCTCTCTCTTGGTTTTGGTATACACTAGGGTTCTTGCGGAGGAGCCTGGTAGGCTGCAGTCCATGGGGTTGCTGAGGGTCGGACACGACTGAGCGACTTCACTTCCACTCTTCACTTTCCACTTTCGTGCACTGGAGAAGGAAATGGCAACCCACTCCAATGTTCTTGCCTAGAGAATCCCAGGGACTGGGGAGCCTGGTGGGCTGCCGTCTATGGGCTTGCGCAGAGTCGGACACGACTGAAGTGACTTAGCAGGAGCAGGGTTCTTGCACAATCCACAGGGTAGATGTGGAATATCAGGAAAGAACTCAAGGGATAATATCAGACTTCTCGTCAAGAAGGCACACCAGTACTTGTTCAATTAACTGATAAATTGTATATGAATTGTAATGTAACTGAGACCTGAGTTGGGCAGGAAGTCACAGATTAAATGATGATAGAGTAATAATGGTACCTACTAATACTGAGTTCTTACTATGTGCCAAGCCCTATGTTAAACACTTTAAATAGATAATTCTACGATCTATATATTATCATATATTATTACCTTATTTTACATATAAGGAAGCTGATGTTGAGTCACTTGTGAAAGAACACAGAAGTAGTAAATTGCAAAGACAGATGTCAACCTCTGTTCCCTTAGGATTGAAAAGATATGCTTTTAATCACTGTGATGCATGGCTACAAAGGGACAAAACTGTGTCCTTGACATCCCAGTTAGGGTGCAGACTGTCTCCATGCCACTAGGAGGGGCGGAGCCAGGTGCCAAGCAGTGGAGAAACACCTCACACCACTAAGGCAATGTGGCGTCCCAGAAATCAGTCTCAGTATCAGCAAGATATATTTGCTTGGTGTGCAGCCGCAGTTGTCTTCTGAGCTCTGTAATTGGATCATCTGGCTCGGGTACTGCTCTTCCCCCAGTCAAGGAGAGAAATTTGGTCCCAGGGAATGCAGCGAGGGAAATGGGCTGAAACCAACCAGAAGAGAACTGGAGATGATTATCCTGCAAAATATGTCCAACTACTGAGATGGTATAATACGAGCGTCCCCGAGGGACGGTGCAGAAGAGAAGCCCCATTGCCTTTAGCTCCTCTGAGTAAGCGCTCTGTAAACAAAGTATCTGCGTGATGGTTATGACAGTGCCTCCCGTCAGCTAAGGATTAGTGAGGGCTCTTGGGAGCTGGGAACCCAGGGGCCATCGCAGAAACAGATGGAGACGGTCCCTAGTAATAACAACCCCCTGTGCAATGCCAGGAGGGTCTTGCATACATTATATTTTTTGAGCCTCTCGATGGTCCTGCCTCTTTGGCACTATGATTGCCCCTGTTTGCTAAATAAAGAAATGGAAGCTTAGAAAACAGAGGGTATTCACTGAAAATCAAATGGACTACTGGTCAATAAGCTGGGTTTTTTGCCCCAAGTCTTGGGATACAGTTTTAGATCTTATTTGTTGTTGATGTTAAGGAGCTAAGTCATGCCCAGCTCTTTTGCAACCCCGTGGACTGTAGCCTGTCAGGCTCTTCTGTTCCTGGCATTTCCCAGGCAAGAATACTGGACTGGGTTACCTTTTCCTTCTCCCAGGAATCTTCCCTACTTAGGGACAGAACCCATCTTTACTGCTGAGCCATCAGGGAAGCACCTTAGACCTTATTACCTCGCATTAAATTGAAGAGATAGAGGTGCACTTTATTGTCTTGCTCATACTACTGAGTCTTAGGGAGCTGAAATGACAGACCTTCAAACAATTCCTCTAAACCAATTACATATTCTAAACACAAATCAAGGTTGCTGTGGCAGCAATGTCTGATTTAGCTTCAAATAACAAGATTATTCCAGGGAAATGCCTGTTTCTCGTAAAGCAGACCCATGAGACTCCAGAAAGAGAGCTGTAGGCTGTCGCAAAGAGGCTTGAGTTTCATTCACCAGGAGCATCCATTGATGGGATCCAGGTAATCCCAGCCTCAAAACATCTCTTGTAAAGGAGTGTGGACTCCTCTGAGACTATAACCTTCGTATTCCTTTCAGGCCTCAATGGAACATTTTATGATCTAAAGTCCTATGAAAAGGGTTTCACCAGGAGGCTGCAAGCTCATAAAGAGGGGCTTGCCAGCCGGGGGAAATCAGAGAAGACTTCATGGAAGAGGGGCTGTTGCCTCTTCTGGGGTGTGGGCAATGTGTAGGGGAACAACAGGGGTCCTGGGCGTGGCTGGGCATTGCCATTTTTAGGATCCTAGTCACTTCAACTCAGCAAATGTTTATCAGAAAGGTACTCATCAACTATTTCAAGAAACTGAGTCCCAGGGAAGTCAAGACATTTTCACAATCAACCAGTGAGCTCATGGCAGAGCTGGGTTTGCAAGACATGTCTTGTGAGCCTCAGGGGAAGACACTGCCTGGTCCATCCCCCAGCACCTCTCCACCTCTTTCTCTTGAAGCAGAGTAGCACTAGGGGCCTTACTCACCTTAGCTTCCTTGTTACTGCTCGTGGTGAAAATGCCTGACACTGAAATCTGTCCTGTGCAGATGGAATGGTGACTAAAGATCAACGTTATCATCATTGAAACTTTACCTAAAAAGTAGCGGACTGAATCTGTCAGATCTCACTATGTTTTCCTGAGCCACAGTGAAACCACAGTTCCACTTAACATGAATGAATCCTGAGACAGCTATTTAACCTCAAGCAAGGCTAGCCTGTTGCATCCTGGTGCTGCGCTCGGCTGGGACCTTCCGTTTGGAATCCAGAGCGAAGGTCTGCTGAGTCACCATCAATGCTTTCAGTTTGGAGCACTTACTATACACTGCATGTTGCCTGTCCTCTTGCGTATGTCACCACCAGAATGCTAGTGACTAAATGAGAACCAATACATTTGTTTTCCATGTGAGGGAGCTGGAGCGTGGAGATATTGTTATGTCACTGGTCTGTTTAGCAGCTAGTTAGGCACAAGAAGAATTTATATCAGGTTTGTGCAATTCCAAATCTTGTGTTCCTTTCCCAGCACTGGGCTTCCAGAAAGGGACTGCTTTGAAAGACAAGGGATTTAGAAAAGCAGGATCTTAGATGTAGAAGGAACTTGATGTCATAACAATACTGAGGGTTGTCATGGGGCCTTGTGAGTCGTCAGTTACAAGGATTGTCAGAGAAATAGGAACAGGTGAAGATGAGCAGGAACAGGCCTGGGACCAGGGCACCAGACGGGCCCAGGACTAGACTCTGGTGTCCTGTGTCAACGACCATGACTGGGACAGTCTACGTAATCACTGTCATCCAAGTCCCCATGAGATACAACTTTGCACCCCTTTAAATCCTACAAATCAAGCCATTTACTATTACACGAGCAGGTGAAGAGGCTGAAGATCAACAGATCTCTCATATTGGCTGGTAGGAATATAAATTGGCCTGTAACCACTTTGGAAAATAATTTGGCAGTTCTTTGCAGCACTGAATATTCACAATTTCACTCCCAGACATATCCAAGAGAAACACTTACATAGGCATAATAGAAGACATGTTCAAGAATGTTCACAGCAGTACTGTTCATAGTGGCAAAAGTTGGACACAACGCAAATGCCATCCTCAGGTAAAAGGACAAATGATGGTATATTCATAGTGTGAAATGTTATGAGTCAAAACAGATTACTTATGGTTATATCCAACAATATTGTATTTTAGCAATATAATATTACATAAGACAATAATCCCAAGCCTTTCCTGGTGGTCCAGTGGTTAGGAATCCATCTGCCAATGCAGGGACACGGGTTCGATCCCTGTTCTGGGAAGATTCCCCCCGCCACACAGCAACTAAGCCTGTGTACCACAGCTACTGAGCCAGCACACTAGAGCTACAGCTACTGAGCCCACAGCCTCAACTACTGAAGCCCATGCACCAGAGCAGAGTCACCCCCGGCTCGCTGCAATGAGAGGAAGCCTCCACGCATCAACAAAGACCCAGCACAGCCAAAAATCAATGTATAAATCCTAAAAAAGCAAGTAATCACAAAGATGATACCTTTTATGATAGCCTTTTTAAAATATAAGTAAAACCAAGTAAAAAATACTTCATATAAAGTAAAATGTGGGACTGATAAATACAAGTTTCAGGGTGGCGTTACCTTGGATGGCGGGGAGGCAGAGGTGGGTAGGGTAGCTGAGGACCATATGGGTCCATGTAGGCTTTACTCACTATGGTAGAATGCTGTAGTAATGGTTGTAACGATGGTCTTAAGGCGTCCGTGTTTTCCTATATGCCATACGTTTGAGTAGTCCTCTCCCATACTGCCTATAGGCTTGGCAAATTACATCCCAGTGGAACACTAGCAAACATGATGGAACATGGTTTGGAATATGCTTGCATATGAAGCTCGCCCTTTCTTGCTTTTTGGAAACACTGCCCCCACTGCCATGTGAATACATAACTAGCCTGGCAGAGAAACAAGGTCCAGCCAAGTCCCATCACCCCAGCTGACAGCCAGTACTGACCGACAGTGGGGAGCAACCCTCAGATGACTGTGAGTGAGGCTGTCCTAGACCATCCAGCTAAATCGTCCCAACCACCCAGGTGACCCCAGGGGAATGGCTCACCACAGAATCATTTATTATGAATGAATGAATCATTGCCATTTTAAGCCACTGAGTTTTGGGGTACTCTGTTCAATGGCAAAATCCATCCAAATTAGTTTGTATGTAGAAGGGTGATTTAGTTTATAAGGAAATGGCAACTCAGTCCAGTATTCTTGTGGGGAGAATCCCATGGTTGGAGGAGCCTGGTGGGCTACAGTCCATGGGGTTGCGAAGAGTCGGACACGACTGAGCAACGGAGCAAAGAGATAGTGACAGTCACTCAGTTCTGGCTGACTCTTTGTGACGCCATGGTTTATACAGTCCATGGAATTCTCCAGGTCAGAATACGGGAGTGGGTAGCCGTTGCTTTCAATGGCAAAATCCATCCAAATTAGTTTATATGTAGAAGGGTGATTTAGTTTATAAGGAAATGGCAACCCACTCCAGTATTCTTGCTGGGAGAATCCCATGGTCGGAGGAGCCTGGTGGGCTATAGTCCATGGGGTTGCGAAGAGTCAGACACAACTGAGCAACGGAGCAAAGAGATGGTGACAGTCACTCAGTTCTGGCCAACTCTTTGTGACCCCATGGTTTATACAGTCCATGGAATTCTCCAGGTCAGAATACAGGAGTGGGTAGCCGTTCCCTTCTCCAGGGGATCTTCCCAACCCAGGGATAGAACCTGGGTCTCCCCACAATGCAGGTGGATTCTTTACTGAGAAAGTAAAGGCGGATTCTTCAGCTGAGCCACAAAGAAAGCCCAGTAAACAGGTAACAAACAAATGAGAACCTTGTATGAATCAATGATGAGAACGTATACTGTGACCTTAAAATGTCAATTAATCCAGTTCTATGCACTTTAGACTCACTTGAACATAAATAATAACAATAAAGCAAAAACTCCTCTTGGATTCTTTACTGAGAAAGTAAAGGCGGATTCTTCAGCTGAGCCACAAAGAAAGCCCAGTAAACAGGTAACAAACAAATGAGAACCTTGTATGAATCAATGATGAGAACATATACTGTGACCTTAAAATGTCAATTAATCCAGTTCTATGCACTTTAGACTCACTTGAACATAAATAATAACAATAAAGCAAAAACTCCTCTCTTAGCTTGATGGCAATATCAATCTGCAAACCAGCCTCCTCATCTAGAATTCTTTGCTCCCTGTGGCGCACACTATGGATGGTAACTCTTCCTTCAACCCTCAATCTGTTCCATGAGCAAATCCTTACTCATGGCTGTAAGAGGAAATGATGTGTGCAGACTCCAAGCCAACTCGAAAAAGATGCTGGTCCTGGCTTCTTTCTCCTTTTCCTTCCCACTCTCTGGAAATGGCAAGGCCTAGAAAATCTCAGGCACCAGCTTTTAGGCCAGCACAGCACTGCTGCTAGCTCAGGTCCCTGGTGGCTCCTGGACCTAAAGCCTTCTGACTCTGTTACATGAAAGGAAAATCAATTTGTACCTTGTCTGAAATTTATACCTTATGAATCTTTGTTACATACACTCGAGTTTTTGTTCCAACTAATAAATTCTTCCATACTGATCCCTATGAGATGCTGTAGTTATCCTCCAGATATAATTTTTTTTAATTAAAAAATGTCTTTATTGTTTTGTTCATTGAAAGATTTCAAGCAAAACAGAAATGTATAAAATAGGTGCAAATCTTGAATATACCAAGTGGTTTGGAATTTATCACTTCATAAAATAACCCATGCCTATATTGATGAGATTGAATTCTTTACACTGTCATATAATCTATGTTGCCTATATAATAATATATTTTTTATATCTTTCCATATCAACATAAGATCTATATAATAGTCCGCCTAAAAGATGTATAATACTTTATTTTTAAAAGCCCCTTTGTAACAGTTTTCAACTTTTTTCAATGTTTCATTAAAAATATTAGGAACATTTCTACCTCAACTTATTTTGGGGTGTATATCTAAATTACTTCCTTAAGATAATTTTTTGGAGAGGGCCAAAGAGCTTCCTCCTTTTCCTTAAGATTAAAGTCCAGACTGCACTAGCCTGGCATTCTCCAGCAAGGCCCTTCCTTACTCAGATTATATTGGCCTTTTATATGCAGGTCAGGAAGCAACAGTTAGAAATGGACATGGAACAACAGACTGTCTCCATATCCAAAAAGGAGTACGTTAAGCTGTATATTGTCACCCTGCTTCTTTAACTCACATGCAGAGCACATCATGAGAAATGCAGGGCTGGAAGAAGCACAAGCTGGAATCAAGATTGCCGGGAAAAATATCAATCACCTCAGATATGCAGGTGACACCACCTTTATGGCAGAAAGTGAAGAGGAACTAAAAACCCTCTTGATGAAAGTAAAAGAGGAGAGTAAAAAAGTTGGCTTAAAGCTCAACATTCAGAAA
>SJYC01092047.1:0-21973 GCA_006408675.1 Madoqua kirkii | reverse complement strand
TATGGATGTGAGAGTCAGACTGTGAAGAAGGCTGAGCGCCGAAGAATTGATGCTTTTGAACTGCGGTGTTGGAGGACTCTTGAGAGTCACTTGGACTGCAAGGAGATCCAACCAGTCCACTCTAAAGGAGATCAGTCCTGGGATTTCTTTGGAAGGAATGATGCTGAAGCTGAAACTCCAGTAGTCTGGCCATTTCATGCGAAGAGTTGACTTATTGGAAAAAGACTCTGATGCTGGGAGAGATTGGGGGCAACAGAAGGGGACGACAGAGGATGAGATGGCTGGATGGCATCACTGACTCGATGGACATGAATCTGAGTAAACTCTGGGATGGACAGGGAGGCCTCATGTGCTACGATTCATGGGGTTGCAAAGAATCAGACATGACTGAGTGATTGAACTGAACTGAAGCCTTATTTCTACTCCCCATAGCACTGTATAGTTTGGCCATATTGACACAGTTTTCCATTGAAGTCATCAAGCTATTTCATATCTTTACCCATTTCATGTTACTCCTTTTAGATCTTTAGTGATTTCATGTTTTCTTTTTCCATACATGAGACACACACACACACACACACACACACACACACACACACACACACACTCCTTATATTGTGAACTGACTTCTTTCTCTTCTTGAATATCTAGCTCCACATTACATAGTCTAGAGACTCCTTTATTACAGTTCTCAGCTTGTTCACACATTCTTCCTCTCTGCTTCTAGAGCAATTTTTGTCTACCTTTATCATAGTACTTATAGCTTTCTTTCATCCTGCTTATTGTCTTTACTTATTTATTTTCCTGTCCAAACTGTGTTATCCTGAGAACATAATGTGTTTGTCTTTGAAGTCTCTGTCTAAAAACGGTGGCTGGCACCTAGTAGGCTTTCATGAGACAGCACACACATACATTAGTTTTCCCCATGTATTCTCTTTTAGACTCCCCTAAGTAACATGCCAGTGTCTCACAGTGTTTCCCTGGCCATAATTAACATTGGCATGACACTGAGGTGAGTCTAAGGTGGTGTAAGAGACCCATCTATGATTCCATATAAGACAATTGTGAAGACAATCATTAAGACTTCCTTTGATGAGTCATATAATTCAATAACAGGTCT
Organism: Madoqua kirkii; assembly: GCA_006408675.1. Classification (NCBI taxonomy): domain Eukaryota; kingdom Metazoa; phylum Chordata; class Mammalia; order Artiodactyla; family Bovidae; genus Madoqua; species Madoqua kirkii. The sequence goes on along the minus strand of SJYC01092047.1, from coordinate 20,853 downwards.
TAAATGAATTTCCCAAATGCTTATCACACGTTGACCACTGTCCTAGCGTGGGTGGACATCAAGAGAAGCAACCTGAGACATTCCTCTGTTCCAAATCCCTTACTGAAGATTAATTAGCATTGGAACAATAAGGGAGAAAACTTCTGACAGTGTACATATTCTTGTTATCTTGGATGTACAGGCATTGTGTGATGGCTTTGTTAAAACCACTTGAATCATTTGGTTGAAGTGAGTATATTAATAAAGACCAGTGTGTTAAGAAACCAGTCAGGATTCAGTCACTGACCTTTGAAGAAACTTTAACCATCTTGGGCTTTCTTTCTATTATAGAGTTTTAGAATTTACAGAACTCTTGGGGATCATCTGGCAAACCAGGCATACAACAGATAAGGAAACACTAATTTGTCCCACATCCCAAATGGTATTCAGTGTGAGAGTCAGAATGAGGTCCCAGGTCTTTTGAATTCTCCCCAGCTTCCTTTCTATAATATTGAATAGTTTCTGGTGGTGAGCAGACTGCTACTGCTGCTGCTAAGTTGCTTCATTCGCTTCTGTACGACCCCATAGATGGCAGCCCACTAGGCTCCTCTGTCCCTGAGATTCTCCAGGCAAGAATACTGGAGTGGGCTGCCATTGCCTTTCTCTGGTGAACAGACTAAGATGGCCTAATTTATTCCCTCTGTTGGATACACATGTCTTTTGCAGTCCTCCTGCCTTGAGGCTCAGATGGTAAAGACTCTGCTTGTGATGCAGGAGACCTGGGTTCCATCCCTGGTGTGGGAAGATCCCCTGGAGAAGGAAATGGCAACCCACTTCAGTATGCTTGCCTGGAGAACTGCCTGGACAGAGAGCCTGGAGTATACAGTCAATGGGATCACAAAGAGTCGGACACAACTGAGTGACTAACACTTTCACTCTCCTGCCTGGAGTGCATGGGACCCATTAGCTGCTTTTAACCACAGACTATTTCAAATGTTATGAAATCTTACTCCCTTGATTGAGTCGCTTTATATCTCTCATGTTAGCTAACTTACTTGTAATTTCTGACAAATTCCCTCATTCAATCTGTAGAGGACAATAAAGCCAGTCAATAACTTCAGTCCAGCCCTGTGGGACCCTATGCAGAGGCCACAGTTGAACCATGCCTGGTGGTCTGACCTGCAGAAACCATGAGACAATAAATGTGTGTTAAGCTGCTAAAAAATGTGTGACAGTTTGTGATGCATCACCTAAAATAGTAGTGCTCCTATAGAAATGTCTGGAATTTTAATACATCAACATAAGAAAAACTATATAATGAGTCTGCAGACATATATTGAAAAAAAAATACTTAGCCTTGGTATAATCAGAATCTCAGTCAGGATAAATAAGTGTGAGTGTGCAACACAAGAAGTCTGGACTGAGTGCACTTTGCGAGGCGCTGTCTGCTGGTGTGCAGCCCTGTCAATTGCAGAGACTTTGTTCTGTGTGAGAGGTAACAGAACCTCAAATCCTTCTTACATGTGTGGGGAACGTTTGCACATAAAAGAAAGAAAGACCAAATCAGAACAAGACAGAACACTCTATCTGTTGCTAAACATGTAAGTAGAAATGAGGAAGGTTGGTAAGGACTGAATATCAATAATTTAACAGAAGTAAGGCAGTATTACTATTGTATCATAAGATTACTATAAGTATCATAAAATATGTATGGTTTGTTCCTGAATTGGGGCATTATATTCATCATAATGAAATCTATACCTCATTGCTGTCAGTCAAATGCTGTCAAATGTTGAATATTTACGCCCTAAGGAGACGTATAACACCCTTCTCATAGTAAGGGTGTCAACTAGCTTTGCCTTGTGTGCCAACTCTAATTGATTAATATTGGCAGCTTGAATTGGGCTTCATGATAAAGCAAGCTGTAGTCAACCAATGATATCTGCCATGCGTAAGTGAGCCTGGAGGGGTGGTATGTATGTCATGCCAGGGCAATAGATAGGTTGTGGATTTTGTGTTGAGTTCTGACTTATATTTACCAACTTGCTGACTTGCCACATGTCACCTAACTTCTCAGATGGAAAATGTTTGGAGAATATTCATAAGTAGTTCTGAGAATTATTAAGATTGTTGAAGCAAAAGTACCTTGCAGAATGTCAGGCCTCTATCACATGTTCCTTTTTCAGTCTTTATTCATAATTACCAAGACTTGGAAGTAACCAAGAAGGCCTTTAGTAGGTGAATGGATAAATCGTGATACATTCAAACAATGAAACAATATACAATGTTAAAAAGAAATGTGCTATCAAGTCGTTTAAATAGGGAAGAATATTAAATGCATATTATTAAGTGAAACACGGAGAAGGAAATGGCAAGCCATTCCAGTGTCCTTGTCTGGGAAATCCCACGGACAGAGGAGCCTGGTGAGCTACAGTTCATGGGCTCACAAAGATTCAGACACGACAGAGATGAAACGACAAATGAAAGAAGCCAGTCTGAAAAGTTGACATGCTGTATCTGAACTTCAGAACATTCTAGAAAAGATGAAATTATAAAGACAGTAAAGTAAAACGATCAGTGGTTGCCAAGAGTTAGGGAAGAGAGTGAAATAAACAGGCAGAACCCAGGAATTTTTGCTGTGAAACTATTCTGTATAATGTTACCCTGGTGGATGTAAGTCATAATAAAAGCTTTCCAAATCCACAAAATGTACAACACCGAGAATGGGCCCTCACAGGAACTCTGAACTTTGGGTGGTAATGATGCGTCAGTGCCGGTTCACTTATTGTAAAAACACATCCCTGTGGATGTTGATAGTGGGGGAGGTTGTACACATGGGGGGAAAGACAGTGTATGGGGAACTTCTGTATTTTCCATTCAATTTTGCTATGAACCTAAACTTTATCTAAAAATAAAGCTTATTAATTAGAAGGTCAAACAATTTTAAATCTTTGACTAGAGTTAAGCAGGTCTGTCTAGTCAAGGCTATGGTTTTTCCTGTGGTCATGTATGGATGTGAGAGTTGGACTGTGAAGAAGACTGAGCGCCAAAGAATTGATGCTTTTGAACTGTGGTGTTGGAGAAGACTCTTGAGAGTCCGTTGGACTGCAAAGAGATCCAGTCAGTCCATTCTGAAGGAGATCAACCCTGGGATTTCTTTGGGAGGAATGATGCTAAAGCTGAAACTTCAGTACTTTGGCCACCTCATGTGAAGAGTGGACTCATTGGAAAAGACTCTGATGCTAGGAGGGATTGGGGGCGGGAGGAGAAGGGGACGACCAAGGATGAGATGGCTGGATGGCATCATGGACTCAATGGATGTGAGTCTGAGTGAACTCCGAGAGATGGTGATGAACAGGGAGGCCTTGTGTGCTGTGATTCATAGGGTCGCAGAGAGTTGGACACGACTGAGCGACTGAACTGAACTGAACTGAACTGAAGCAGGTAAATGAAGAACTCCATGTTGAAAGGGAAAAGTGAATTCCACTGGAGATAACTTGAAGTTATCCGTGGACTATGGGTCAGAAATGGGCTGTATTTTGAATGGCTAAAAGACAAGGTAGAAGTTACAACCTCTGATTACACATCTTTGTATCATGCACATGAGATTCACATCTCTTAGAACTGCATGTTTAAAAAGTGCATGCATACTATTACCTACACCGTTGGTGGGACAGTAAATTGGTGCAGCCTCTAAGGATAACAGTATGGGCATTCCTTTAAAAAGTAAAAATAGAACTACCATCAGTTTCAGTTCAGTTGCTCAGTCATGTCTGACTCTTTGGACCCCATGGACTGCAGCACGCCAGGCTTCCTTCTCCATCACCAGCTCTCAGAGCTTGCTCAGACTCATGTCCATCAAGTCGGTGATGCCATCCAGCCATCTCATCCTCTGTTGTCCTCTTCTCCTCCTGCCATCAATCTTTCCCAGTATCAGGGTCTTTTCAAATGAATCAGTCTCAGATTCCCCCACAGCCAGTCCCACCTATCAGGAAGCTTCCACAAGCCTCTTATCCTTATTCATCAGAGGGCAGACAGAATGGAAACCACAATTACAGAAAACTAATAGATCTGATCACATGGACCACAGCCTTGTCTAACTCAATGAAACTGTGAGCCATGCTGTGCAGGGCCACCCAAGATGGACGAGCCATAGTGGAGAGTTCTGACAAAGTGTGGTCCACTGGAGAAGGGAATGGCAGATCATTTCAGCAATCTTGCCTTGAGAACCTCATGAACGCTATGAAAAAGCAAAAAGAACTACCATAACGTCCTTCAATTCCACTCCTGGCCATATATCTGGAGGAAACCATAATTCAAAAAGATATACAGACCCAAATGTTCATTACAGCACTATTTGTAATGGCCAGAACATGTGAGCAACCTAAATGTCCATTGACAGATGAACGGACAAAGAAGATGCTGTGCATGTATTTGGGTGTATATATATATATATACATATATATGAATATTATTACTCCATTATTAGCTATAGAAAAGAATGAAATAATGTCACCTACAGCAACATGGGTGGACCAAGAGATTATCATATTAAGTGAAATAGGTTAGGCAGAGAAAGACAAATATTACATGATAACACTTATATGTAGAGTTTTAAAAAGTGACCAAACAAAGTTATATATGAAACAAAAACAGACTCACAGTCAGAGAAAAGAAACTTACGGTCACCAAAGGGGAAAGTGAGGAGGGAGTAAAAGATAAATTAAGAGTTTGAGATTAGCATATATATATTGCTAGATATAAAATAGATAAACGAGATTCTATTGTATAGTACAGGGAACTCTATTCAGTATTTTGTCATAACCTAGAGTGGAAAAGAATCTGAAAAAGAACATATATATGTGTATATAAATCATCAGTTTGCTGCACACCTGAAAAACGCACACAACATTGTATTGGACACGACTGAGCGACTGAACTGAACTGAACTGAACTGAAGCAGGTAAATGAAGAACTCCATGTTGAAAGGGAAAAGTGAATTCCACTGGAGATAACTTGAAGTTATCCGTGGACTATGGGTCAGAAATGGGCTGTATTTTGAATGGCTAAAAGACAAGGTAGAAGTTACAACCTCTGATTACACATCTTTGTATCATGCACATGAGATTCACATCTCTTAGAACTGCATGTTTAAAAAGTGCATGCATACTATTACCTACACCGTTGGTGGGACAGTAAATTGGTGCAGCCTCTAAGGATAACAGTATGGGCATTCCTTTAAAAAGTAAAAATAGAACTACCATCAGTTTCAGTTCAGTTGCTCAGTCATGTCTGACTCTTTGGACCCCATGGACTGCAGCACGCCAGGCTTCCTTCTCCATCACCAGCTCTCAGAGCTTGCTCAGACTCATGTCCATCAAGTCGGTGATGCCATCCAGCCATCTCATCCTCTGTTGTCCTCTTCTCCTCCTGCCATCAATCTTTCCCAGTATCAGGGTCTTTTCAAATGAATCAGTCTCAGATTCCCCCACAGCCAGTCCCACCTATCAGGAAGCTTCCACAAGCCTCTTATCCTTATTCATCAAGGGCAGACAGAATGGAAACCACAATTACAGAAAACTAATAGATCTGATCACATGGACCACAGCCTTGTCTAACTCAATGAAACTGTGAGCCATGCTGTGCAGGGCCACCCAAGATGGACGAGCCATAGTGGAGAGTTCTGACAAAGTGTGGTCCACTGGAGAAGGGAATGGCAGATCATTTCAGCAATCTTGCCTTGAGAACCTCATGAACGCTATGAAAAAGCAAAAAGAACTACCATAACGTCCTTCAATTCCACTCCTGGCCATATATCTGGAGGAAACCATAATTCAAAAAGATATACAGACCCAAATGTTCATTACAGCACTATTTGTAATGGCCAGAACATGTGAGCAACCTAAATGTCCATTGACAGATGAACGGACAAAGAAGATGCTGTGCATGTATTTGGGTGTATATATATATATATACATATATATGAATATTATTACTCCATTATTAGCTATAGAAAAGAATGAAATAATGTCACCTACAGCAACATGGGTGGACCAAGAGATTATCATATTAAGTGAAATAGGTTAGGCAGAGAAAGACAAATATTACATGATAACACTTATATGTAGAGTTTTAAAAAGTGACCAAACAAAGTTATATATGAAACAAAAACAGACTCACAGTCAGAGAAAAGAAACTTACGGTCACCAAAGGGGAAAGTGAGGAGGGAGTAAAAGATAAATTAAGAGTTTGAGATTAGCATATATATATTGCTAGATATAAAATAGATAAACGAGATTCTATTGTATAGTACAGGGAACTCTATTCAGTATTTTGTCATAACCTAGAGTGGAAAAGAATCTGAAAAAGAACATATATATGTGTATATAAATCATCAGTTTGCTGCACACCTGAAAAACGCACACAACATTGTATATTGACTATACTTCAACAAAAATGGTTCAAAAAGAATACTAAAAGCAAAGTTGCTATTTTACCTTTAAAAAGTGCTTACACTTCCAATTTAATTCCTGCAGATGAATAACCATTATATAATTCCAAAAGCAAAGGGAGAAAGGTGAGGTTTTCATTCTTGAAGGGATTAACAAAACAGAGACATGCAGTTTGGAGAAGGTTCAGTAAGGGATAAGGCAGTAGATGAGGGCTCCCTCATCCTTGCTGAAAAGTAGAAAAACTCAAGGAAAGGAGTACTCGGCTTTGGAAATGAGCCTCTAACTCGAAATTTGAGTGTGATGCTTGGGTCAGTACAGTGTCTAATGGCCGGAAGGGCACAGACTGCAAACTACCCACCAGACGTAGAAAAACTGTCAGTTTCTGCCTTGGTGCCACTGTTAGACAAGGAAGATAATCAGAAAGTACTGTCTAGGATCTGTGATGGGAGCACAGTGATGAACTGCTTGGTCCTTGCCCTCAGAAATTCAGGTCTCAGGAAGAAAGATAGATAGTTAACTAAATATATTACATGTCACTCTATACTGGGTGCTATATAGCAAAGAAATGAGCAATATACTATGGTAACATAGAAAAGCATTTAATTTTGAAAAGTATCAGGATCTGGCTGTGCCATTTATACTCACAAGATAAATGGGTTTTCTTGATTTCTAGACTTTCCCAGCTAACCTGAGCAGTGGGATTAACAATCCTATTGTCCAATGGATTCAAATATAAACTGTGATATTTATTAGAAACTTACTTTGGGCAAGTTACCTAATCTCTGTGAAACTTCTCTTTAAAAATTTTACATATACAATGGAACTAATAATAGTTTCTATTTCATTAGTCATATCCTAGCAAAGTAGTATCGAGATAAATCATACTGAATGGTGTCGGTGTGAGAGAGCAATTGGAACAATGGTTATAACTATACTTTGAAAATGACAAGGTACCTTAAAATATAAATTATTGATGCCATTTTAAAATTTTATTATTTCATATTCAACATAACTATAGAATTTATGTTTCTTAAGGGCAAGAGTCACACATTCTTATTTCTGCCATCTTTTCCTTTTATAAAACATAAGGCACAATACCATAGTTTCAATATTGAGTCTTTTTAGTAAAAATCTTAGACTAAAGTATGATTTCTTTTCCCTCACTGAGATCAGTGGGGCTTAACAGGTTGAGGACTGTTTACAGACATGAAATACTATGTCATATTTCAGGATACAGATATGATCTAATGTTCCTGGTCAAGGAGAAGAAAATACTAATGCTATAGTATATGTTATATATACAAAATATTCATATATATATCACACAAACATATGTTTATGCATATATAAAATCCTGATGACTTCTCTACAGGGTCATAATATTGCTAAAGTTGATGCCAGCAATACTAATCTATATGTAGTCTTAAACAGACGGAGGTTGTACAGCTCTGTAGCTAGACAAATCTATATCCTTTTGATAGGAATCTCTTATTTATGTTTGCTAACATTTTATCTTATTATATGCAGGGAATGCATTTCTTAATTTGCTAGTCAATTAAAATGCAATTCAATAAAGAGTAAAAAGGATTCAACACTATCTCTGAGGACAAATGTGCATTCCTTAATGTAACAGTCTGTTTAAAGTGTAGTTTGATTAATGTCAAATTATCAGAAGCTACATTTCAGAGAGGAACAGGGTCATCAGACTAGGAATTCTTGTCAAAAAAGATTGGTTTCTGTTTTACTTCAACTATCTGTCTTTGTAGTTGGTGATGTTTTTACACCTTTACAACATTTTATAAATGAAGCCCTTTTGATATCCTTTCAAAAGATGTTTAATAAAGTAGTGAGACTAACATTTTTTTCTCCAACTGTTCATTGTAACTGGGAATGGTTTGCAGAGAATAGGAAAATTGCTTCCCTTCAAAATTGCTCAGTAGGGATGAATGGTTAGTTTCATTTGAGCAGAAATTCCTCCTTGCCCCTTCACTTACCTTGGTTAAATGTGAGCAAGGATTGATGCTACAAAACGTAGAAACCAAAGAAAGAACAGTAGGGCTCTATTTCAGATAGTAGGAAATATATTACAAATGGGCTAAATTCAAAATCTGAAAACCTAGAATCAAATTTCTACACTCAAGTAATCAGGTCTTTGGAAAGTTAGTTAAGCACTACATTCTCAGTCAGAATATGTTCTATCTACCAAATAAAAATAACAAAAATCTCCCCATCATGTTTTACAAGCTTGTATGTAAAATTAAATTCAAAACAAGATCATTTATTTGTCATTGTTAACATTTGAGTGTTTCCTGTGCATTAAAAATAAATAAGTGAAGCATATGTAATAAGGATCCACTAATAACTACCACAACCCCATAAGATGCAACCTACCTACATTTTTGGTTGAGGAAATAGAGTGTTTGGGAGGTTAACAGACTTGCTCAAGGTTATTGCTGTCGTTCAGTCACTCAGTCGCCTCTGACTCTTTGTGACCCCATGGACTGCAGCACACCAGGCTTCCCTGTCCTTCACCATCTCCCAGAGCTTGCTCAGATTCATGTCCACTGAGTTGGTGATGCCATCCAACCATCTCATCCTCTGTCGTCTCCTTCTCCTGCCTTTTTCCTTTCCCAGCATCAGGGTCTTTTCCAGAGAGTCAGCTCTTTGCATCAGGTGGCCAAAGTATTGGAGCTTCAGCTTCAGCATCAGTCCTTTCAATGAATCTTCAAGTTTGATTTCCTTTTAGATGGAGTGGTTTGATTTCCTTGCAGTCCAAGAGACTCTTGAGTCTTCTCCAGCACCACAGTTTGAAAGCATCAATTCTTTGGCACTCAGCCTTCTTTACGATCTAACTCTCATATCCATACATATGGAAAAATCATAGCTTTGACTACACAGACCTTTGTTGGCAAAGTGATGTCTCTGCTTTTTAATGCACTGTCTAGATTTGTCATAGCTTTTCTTCCAAGGAGTAAGTGTCTTTTAATTTTATGGCTGCAGTCACAATCTGCAGTGGTTTTGGAGCCTGAGAAAAGTCTTTCACTGTTTCCATTGTTTCCTCATCTATTTGCCATGACGTGATGGGACCAGATGCCAAGGTCTTCGTTTTTTGATTGTTGCAATTTAAGCCAAATTTTTACACTCCCCTTTAACCTTCATCAAGAGGCTCTTTAGTTCCTCTGCACTTTCTGCCACAAGGGTGATATCATCTGCATATCTAACATTATTGATATTTCTCCCTGCAACTTTGATTCCAGATTATGATTCATCCAGCCAAACATTTCACATGATATATTCTGCATAAAAGTTAAATAAGCACGATGACAATATACAGCCCTAACTTATTTTGTTCCCAGTTTGAACCATTCCATTGTTCCATGTCCAGTTCTGTTGCCTCTTGATCTGCATATAGGTTTCTCAGGAGGCAGGTAAGGTGGTCTGGTATTCCCATCTCTTGAAGAGTTTTCCACAGTTTGTTGTGATCCACAGAGTCAAAGGTTTTAGAGTAGTCAATAAAGCATATGTTTTCCTGAATCCTTTTGCTTTTTTTATGATCCAACAGATGTTGGCAATTTGATTTCTGGTTCCTCTGCCTTTTCTAAATCCAGCTTGTACATCTGGAAGTTCTTGATTCATACTGGAGGATTTTGAGCATAATCTTGCCAACATGTGAAATGAGTGCAATTGTGCAGTAGTTAGAACATTCTTTGGCATTGCCCTTCTTTGCAATTGGAATGAAAACTGACCTTTTCCAATCCTGTGGCCACTGCTGAGTTTTCCAAATTTGCTGGCATATTGAGTGCAGCACTTAAATAGCATCATCTTTTAGGATTTGAAATACCTCAACTGGAATTCCATCTCCTCCACTAGCTTTGTTTGTAGCGATGTTTCCTAAGGCCCATTGACTTCGCACTCCAGGATGTCTGGCTCTAGGTGAGTGGTCACACCCACCATGGTTGTCCGGGTCATTAAGCTCTTCTTTGTATCATTCTTCTGTGCATTTCATGAAAAGATTTGCACAAGAAAGGATAGCAATGGTATGGACCTAGCAGATACAGAAGATATTAAGAAAAGGTGGCAAGAATAAACAGAATAAGTATACAAAAGAGTTTAATGACCTGATTAACCATAAAGGTGTCCAAAGTTACAAGTAAATAAATGGTAGAGACAAAATTCAAGCCCAAGAACATACTGAATCTGTGAAATTAACTGCTACACAATACTATCTTCCATGATCATGGAGATATATATATATATATATAATATATGGAAGGATGAAAGGATTAAGGATTAAGAGGTACAAACTTCTTATATAAAAGAATTAAGCCACCAGGATAAAATATACAGGAAATACAGTCAATAGTACTGCAATAAGTTTGTATGATAACAGTTACTAGATTTATTGTGGTAATCAGCTTCTAATGTATATATATAGAATCTCTGTGCTGTTCACTTGAAACCTAATATTGTATATCAACTGTATCTCAATTAAAAAAGAAGAAGACATATTTATGTGGAGAAAAAACACAGAAACAAATGCCTCTTGCCCTGCATAATATCCACACAAACAAGTAACAAGGCTATCCTAGAAACCACAGGGGAATAAAACTCTGAACGTTTTGAAGAGGTAATAAATGAAAATTAATTGCACTGACTATTCCTAAGTTAATATGTATAAAATATCATTAGTGCTATCTATTGAGCATTCTGTCATTACTGTTTTATTTTACTAAATATAACATAAAGTATTTCATAGGTTTTATTCCTTATCCCTTCCCACTAAATATTTATTTTTCATAGTGTCTCAAGTCCTTGGAATATGACCTGCCCTTCTGTGGTGTTTTGCAGAAACCTATTCCTAATGGTTGTACTAGATGATAAAAATCTGCTTGAGTGTTAAGTCGCTTCAGTCATGTCCAACTCTGTGAGACCCTATGGACTGTAGCACACCAGGCTTTCCTGTCCATGGGATCCTCCAAGCAAGAATACTGGAGTGGGGTGCCATGCTCTCCTTCAGGGGACCTTCCTCACGCAGGGGTCAGACCTGCTTCTCTTACCCCTGCCTGGCTCAGTAGGTGGGTCCCTCATCACTAATGCCACCTGGGAAGCCTGATAAAAATTTAAATTACTGATATTATTGAGCTACCCAGTTGGCAGTAGTGATAAAGAACCTACCTGCCAAAGCAGGAAGGCTTAAAACACATAGGTTCGATCCCTGGGTCGGGAAGAGCCCGTGGAGGAAGGCATGGCAACCCACTCCAGTGTTGTTGCCTGGAGAATCTCAGGAACAGAGGAACCTGGTGGATTACAGTCCATAGATCACACAGAGTCGAACATGACTAAAGCAACTTAGCATGCACGCACATCGCTCTTATTGTTTTCATAATAGAAATAAGAATTGGGTATTATAGCAAATATGAAAGAATTACAACTTATAACCTCCCTGGTCTGTAGTTTCCTTATCTTTGAAGTCTGTGCATATGAGGGAAGTTATTAAAGCCTCTTTCCCTGATACTTTCCCAGTTTATCCTATTCACCTTTCCCAAGCATATAGAGGCAACTTTAGCAACAAAGACCTCCAGTTCTTTCTATTTAAGTTCTCAAGATTAACTTTATATCTAAAAAGTATGAAATCATTTGAAAAAAATTGGTAAGAAAACAGAAAAAGCAATCACATTTTTATGTCATTAGTTTAGTTACCTTAAAAAAAATCACTCATATTGAGGTTTGACAGAAAACAGCAAAATTCTGTAAAGCAATTATCCTTCGATGAAAAATAAATTAATTAAAAAAAAAGAAAAAAATCAATCGGTTCTGAATTCATTAACAAGACATTCAAGACCTCTATGATACTGCTCTAAATTACCTTTCCAACTCACTTCCGGCTACTCATCCTGCAGCAGGCAACTAGAGCTCCTATTCCTGTGCTACCCTAAGGATTGGCTCCTCAATGTATTTTTTCATTCTTTTCTACCATTCAGGAAATTCCTTCTTCTATCTGCTTATAGAAGCATACCCTCCTTTCATGGTCAGAGATCAAATGCCCATTTTCTTGGATTTTTCTAATCAGAACAACACTCTTTTCTTTCATTCTCCAAACATGCTCTCTATCTAGGAAGCACAGTCTATTAACACTGAAATACTCATTCTATCCTTTTTTATATTAAAATTAAAATATCATCAGATTTCCCCTTAGATTAAGAAGTCCTTGAGGGAAAACTTAGGTCTTGTTCCTATTTAAATTTCATATAAATGGATAGAAAAATGTGTTTATAATGTTGCAAAAAGAGAACCAGAGTAAGGGTCCAAAATTCTGAGCTCACTTTTGAGCCCTTTAACAACTAACTATGTGGCTATAGACATATTATTTAAGTTCTATTAACCTCAATTATCTTGTGTATTATGAGAATAAAAACGTTTACTTCACATAGAGGATTAAATGCTAAAGGGCTTTTAAAACTCTAAAATAATATATTACTTCAAGAATGAAAGTTATTAATGTTGTTCTTATAACTTTACTGTTATGGTAGTCACTCAAAGACTATTAAATGTGTCTAAAAAAAGAATGAGAGAGCAAAAGTAAGTAGATAATAAATGTCATACTTGAATTCAGCTATAATGGAATGGAATGGCTATACACATGTATTTTCTTTCTCTTCTAAAACTCTATTAAAATTAAATATATTCTTTAGTAGTTAAAAAGCAATATTACAGAGAGAATAAAAGTAGAAAATGGATTTCTAAAAAAAAAAAAAATTGAAAGTAGATGGGGAGGTAATACATGGCATAGTTTTGCAGGAGTTAAAAAAACAAAAAAAACCTCTGAACCTAAAGGGCTATACCAAGGGGGATGCAGCAGTCCCCACCAGGATGCTAAGAAAGATTTGTAGCTTGCAACCCCTGTGAAGGTATCAGTGATGAAAGGAACAGGAATAAGAGGGTTGTTAAAATTGGTGTGCAAAGTAGTTACTTTGCATATCTCCTTCTGGCTTCTGTGACCAGGGTTTATTTCCTCTCCCTTTCCCTGCTCCTGCCATGCTTCCACCTCCATGAAGCTACAACTTCATATTCTAGGGAAATGAATCCTGCAGGCTCTGGAATCATGCACGCCAGGCATAGGGAAGAATGGAGGTGAGGTGTGGGGTCAAGAGTTGTAGGGAGATGGGGTGAGAGTCTGTGTTTTCAATCCTGGAGTCCCAGCTTTCTTCCCTTTGCTACTCCTAAAAGCAAGGAAAAAGGTGTATCTCTCCAGAGCTAGAGGCTGGAGGATTTCTGTCCGTAAAAAATAAACGAGAAAACCCAGGAATAAAACATAGATGATAGCATATGGAGCTTCCACAGTGGGGGAAGGGGTGGTTGCCATCTCATTTCCCTAAAGTGAAACCCAAGAGTCAGAGGCAGCTCTTACCCACTTCCCTTTCCCCTACCTGGAAAATCTTCAGTCCACCTATTAGTATCTCATAGCATAATGTAAAGAAACATACACTGAATGAAGGTATGCTTTAAATATGCCACGGGAGAGACAGAGAAAGGGAGGGAGGAGAGAGAGAGAGAATGAAATTCCCAAAGAACAAAAGCTGGAGAAAATTCTAAATAAGGGAAAACATAAGAATGAACTCTTGGAACAAGTAGCGGATATGATTTAAAACAAACAAAAAAACAAAAAGCAATGTAACCGAAGATAAAGAAAATTTTCTGGAAAATTAAAATTATGATTGTTTAATTTAAAAAGATGGATTTTTTAAAAGTTCCAAAATGTCTTCCAGTAGTTGAACAGAAAAGCAAATTTGGGAAGTTACCATAGGAAATAATAGGTGATCTATCTTTCAACAAATGAATTTAACTGAGATTAGAACTTTGCTACTTCAAAACTAGTTTGACACAGAGGTAAATATTTTCTGTTCAGTTGACTGAGATATTCACAGGTTACACAAACAACCCCAATTAAAAGTCAACACACCTAAAACTTGCCTACTCCCCCCAATTAAAGCATATGATCAAAACAAAACAAAACAAAACAAACCTCTGCCAAGACTCTCTAATTCTCAAATCTGGAGTTCTCTTCTTGCTGTTATAGTGTGAAAAAAATCAATTTCCTTACTTGCTCTTTTTTTTTTCTCTTTGTCAATGGAGAGAAATCAATTATATAAGAATAATAGAAGTTGTCACAAAAGCAAAGAAGGAAAGTCCGCAGACTATGAGCCAGAGTGTCTGTCTTTGTAGATGAAGAAACACCTGCATCAAGGTCACTGAGAATGAAGGCAAGATCCTAAGAAGCTTCCATGGAGAACAAACAGCAAGTCACCTCTCAGCAATCAGGGGCCTGAATGGAATCAGGCTTCTGACAGCAATAATGAACTCTAAAATTAACTGAGAAATGTTTTCAAATTGCTAGAGAAATATGATTTCTAACCTGGCTGTCTGTCCTCAGACACACTTTCAATCAGGTACAACAATAGAATTAAAATGACTTTCCTCTTAGGAACTGATTTAACAGCTACAAGCATCCTCTAGTAATTAGAGGGTACACTTCAGAAAAACAAAGAACTAAATAAAGAAGGATGTGCATGATTTAGGGAATGGGCTCTCTCCTCCAGGAACAGGAGAGTGAGAAGGTTTAGGCCAGTGGGGATGCAATCAGTTATGTAGGACCAGGAAAACAGAGGAGTCCAAAAGAGAGCCCTCCGTGGAGGAGAAGGAAAGTGAAAGTGTGCCACCTAGTCATGTCCAACTCTTCGCGACGCCATGGACTGTAGCCCACCAGGCTCCTCTGTCCATTGAATACTCCAGGCAAGAATACTGGAGCAGATAGACATTCCCTTCTCCAGGGGATCTTCCCAACCCAGGGATCGAACCCAGGTCTCCAGAATTGCAGGCAGATTCTTTACCATCGGACCCCCCAGGAGATTCTGAATAACTTGATAAATATACAGAAAATTCATAAATAAAATACTATTTCACTAAAATAATATATAAAAAACAAATAATAATATGCAATTTGCAATGTCAGTGATAGTATTTATGTGCTTTACTATGTTTTTATCAGGCTTTTGACTTGATTTTTAAACATTGTCACAAAGCATTCTAGAGCTTGAAAATGAAGAGCTGTATATGTAAGAGAGCCAAAGTCCAAACAGAAGTAAAAGTATCTAAAAGGATAAATCAAGAAATAGTGATATAGATGATTTATTTAAACATATACAGATCAGTACTGAAACGGAGCAGGATCCTGCAAGGCCTTGTTGGGTACAAAAGCCTCTCTGGGTTCCCCATTTCTTGATTATAGATAAAAAGCTTTAGTATCCTAGGTCTTTCTTGAGTTCCAAAGAGCAGACCCAAAGAGTTTCTAATTAGGGAAGTGAGAGAATGCAGAAACAAAGAAAAACCAGTCAAACAAGAAAAGTAACAATAGCTTAGACAACAGTGCTAAAATATAGTCCTAGTTCCTCCTCAAGGGACATACGTAACAATCTGATGCAAATCTATGAGATAATCTGCAGAAACTAAGACCTTCACCCAGGGAGAGAAGAGTGACCACATGCTGACCACAGCACACAGGCCCCAGACTGGTGGGAATCAGAAGGTCTATGCCTGAGATTCCTGAAGCATCACCCTGCCGCATCATCACCAGCCAATCAGAAGAAAGCCCCCGAGCTGCAACTCTAACTTCCAAGTGAAGTGAAAGTCGCTCAGTCATGTCTGACTCTTTGCAGCCCTATAGACTATACCGTCCATGGAATTCTCCAGGCCAGAATACTGGAGCGGGTAGCCTATCCCTTCTCCAGTGGGTCTTCTGTACCCAGGAATTGAACCGGGCCTCCTGCATTGCAGGCGGATCCATTACCAGCTGAGCTACCAGGGAGGCCCTCTCACCTCAAAGACTGCCCTTCAAAACTCTTCGCTGAGAGTCATCTGAGAGTTTGGGTCTTTTGAACACCAGCTGCCCATTCTCCTGGCACCCTGCAAATAAATGCTATACTTTCCTTCAGCAGAATCTAGTGTCAGTAGATGGGTTTTGCAGTATTTGGGTAAGCAAATCGTGTTCAGTTTGGTAAGAAGAATAATGAAAACAGAGAAGTCAAATACATGTAACTTGATAAGTTTGGGAGGATATGAGGCAAGATATAAGTTTTTTTTTCTTAATTTTAATCCTCTCAGTACTATTTGAAATTTTAAATCATGCCCACATGTACAGAAAATTTAAAATAAAAATTTTCCCTATTTGAGAAGCAAAATCTATATTACTATAAAACTAGGACATTAAACCTTGGCTTATTCATATTACATGAGTCATGGAATCATATGTGCAGAGAAGCAGTGGCTTCATAGACCATTGACCTTTTGGGGGTTTTAAATAAATCTTCTACAGCTGAAATCTCTGTGCAGTGGGAAGTAAGTAGGTAAAGCTTATTGGAATGAGAACCCTGAAATTTCTAATCATTGCTATTCATCTTGGGTACACCCCAGAATAGTTTCTCCCTTTTGGATTATTTATTTGGATTTTTAGGGAATAAGAAGAAAATCAATTTTTGGAAATAATAATAGTGACATCAGTCAAAACAAAAAAAAGGCAATGGCTTGAAAGGAGTCCAGGAAAACACTTGCCCAGGCTTCTAATTGGGAAAGAAGATGGCAAAGCGGATAACAATTACTCAGTGCTTCCTAAGTACTAGGCTTATTCATGCTGTGTGAGACAAATATGGCCCTCTTTTTAGGGATGAGGAAACTGAGCACCAAAGTGTTTAATAAACTACTTAAGTTCACACAGTGGTAAGCGGTGAGGCCGGCAGTGGTTTCTGTCTCATAAGAGACTCAAAATATTCTCAGTCTTCTACCTGGGGTCCAGTGGCCACAGCTGTGTGCCTCAAGTGGGCCACTTATGTGCCAAGATATCGATCTGTTCAGTTCCTAAGGGGAGGGGATTCCATTCTCTTTATTTGTGTTTTCTTCACATGTGATTATCACTTGTGTACACCATGGTGTGCAAAAGGTTAGAAACACAGTCTGAAGAAGAAGTAAGCCAGCCCTCTTACCATTCAATTTTCAAAATACCTCTACCCAAGATTTTCAGAACCACTCTGAAAAACCATTGTACTGGGCAGCTAATTTTTTATTGAAATAGAAAAGTTTGAATTAAGGAGAACCATGAATATCAACCATTTCAAAATCCTTGTGTTTCAGATGAGAAAACGAGTGCAGGCCGATAAAATGACCTAACCTGGAGAGGAAAGGGCTCCCTCCTCGGGTGGTCCTTACTCATGCTGGGGAGCAGGAAAGCGTGGATGCTTGCGCTTCCGCTCTGACCGGCTCTGTTCTGGCTCTGACCAGATGGCATCCCATCAGATGGCTGCTGGTTAATTTTTTCCCATGGCTGGGGAGCTCAAGGAGGAGACGCACTGAGTCTCATTTATCTTTGTGTGCCCAGCAAGAACAGTGTCTGTTAAATAAATGAATGACTAAATAAAAATTGTGTTCATAGGATCCTCGCTTAAGTGCTGTCCCCCCATCTTGCTAGCTCTCTGTCCTCAAAGGAGCCATTTATATTGGCAAATGGGCATAGTGGCTCAGTGCTAAAGAATCTGCCTGCCAACGCAAGACTTGGGTTTGGTCCTTGGGTTGGGAAGATCCCTTAGAAAAAGAAATGCAACTTGCCCCACTATTCTTGCCTGAGAAATCCCATGGACAGAGGAGCCTGGTGGGCTACAGTCCACGGGGTTGCAAAAGAGTCAGATATGACCTAGTGACTAACTGAAATAACAACAGTGGGCATAAAAGGTTTTAGGTGCTGTGAAGTTGCATAAAATGAAAATAATACTGATAAAGTTCTAATAGCAGATAATATTTAGTGAGCATTTACTATGTCAGGCAAAGTTGCAAGTGCTTTGAAAGTATTAACTCATTTAACTTTAAATACATTTTGAGCTATAAACAGTCAGCCTATGTGGACATTGATTAGAATTCCTTATCCAAAGTATTTTCCACTGCATGAGAACTCTCAGTCTTGGGCATACTTGGTTTCAATTTCCAGTACTTCTTTGGAAGCAGATGAAAAGGTTCAGATGACTTCGGCCAAGACCAAGAGTCAGAGCTCTTATCCTGCTATGTAGGTGCTGTGAAGTTGCATAAAATGAAAATAATACTGATAAAGTTCTAATAGCAGATAATATTTAGTGAGCATTTACTATGCCAGGCAAAGTTGCAAGTGCTTTGAAAGTATTAACTCATTTAACTTTAAATACATTTTGAGCTATAAACAGTCAGCCTATGTGGACATTGATTAGAATTCCTTATCCAAAGTATTTTCCACTGCATGAGAACTCTCAGTCTTGGGCATACTTGGTTTCAATTTCCAGTACTTCTTTGGAAGCAGATGAAAAGGTTCAGATGACTTCGGCCAAGACCAAGAGTCAGAGCTCTTATCCTGCTATGCTGTGAAAATGGCACTGGGCAATAGAAGTAATGGGGGATCACATATCTCATAATGGGCACCTCTATCTGACTTAAGAAAGAGAGAAAATTAGTATTCTCCTAATAGACAGAATGTCACAGAAAAGTTCAACCTTCTTCATAATACTGTAATTAGTATTTCATATACTATAATTTTAGTCTTGATGAGATAAGCACTTTCTGAAGAAATTTCAATATCTATATTGCTAGTGCTAGCAAAAAAAAAAGCAATTTAAAATGACACATTTTAATACATAATAGCTGCCCCAACCTTTTGATGTAGCAGCATGAATATCAAATTCTCTGAGAGAGAAAGAGGTTTGAGGTGCCTTCAAGGCATTGGTGCCTTTATAATGAACAAACACGTGTCTGCTGAATGGAGCTAACCTCAGCCCCCTGGGTCTTTTGCTGATCAGGCTGGTGAGAAAGTTCCCTTAAGCTAATCTCAGTATAATTCAAACAGATTCAACCATAGGGCATGCCAGGAATGGCTTGTGGGGAAGCAGGAGGAAGGAGAGCAATAATTTTGCATCACCTACCCCATGCTAGGAGCTTCCCTGGGGACTCAGTGGTAAAGAATCTACCTGCCAATGCAGGAGATGCTAGTTCGATTCATGGTCTGGAAGACCCCCGGAGAAGGAAATGGCAATCCCCTCCAGTATTCTTACCTGGAGTATTCAATGGAGCCTGGTGGACTACAGTCCATGGGGTTGCAAAGAGTCAGACATGACTTAGCGACTGAACAACATGTGTTAGAGACTGTGCTCTACAAATAGTATGTCATTAATCCCCTTCTATAGATGAGCAAGTCAATGCTGAAAAGTGTAAATACACTACTGCAAGGTGGTACCAGTAGATATTTGAATCCAGATTTCTAATCAAAAAATCCTTGTTCTGAACATTGCAATAGCCTGCCTCCCTGAAACAGGTTGCTGATCTTTTAATCCCTTGCTCCATGGTTGGATTCCCTAGCAACATACACTGAAGGTAAACCATTGAAGAAAAAAAAATGTAGATATCAAAAATTTCCATTATTATTTAAATAGCACTGACATGGACACATTCTGTCTGAAAATACCCTACCTGGATGACAGCTGGGATTGAAATAAAGAAATGTTATCATTTGGCTTGTTATTCTTTTGTGTGACCATTGAGTTAAGATGGCCAGCTGGTACCATGACACCGTGGTTTGTGATTACAAATGTTCATATACATCCTCAATACATATTTCCTCTGAAAAGGGTATTATAATGATAGTGTGCTATACCATGCTACCTTCCTGTGAATTTCAGCAGATAACTTTGATCATTTTCTAAACAGCTGTAAGAGGCGATGGACTGAAGTATCTACTGGGAATTGTAGGTTGGGGGTAGTTAAATTGGATTCTATCCCCTGGATGGCACTGTGGGCCAGTGCTAATGATTACCATCAGTGAAGGGATGGCACAAATGCCACTTATTGTTACTACCAAGAGTAGGAGGAAGAAGAAGAGAGATGAGAAGAAGAGAAAGCAAAAGTGGGAGGATGGTGAGGGAGAGAGTAAGGGACAGGATATTTACATGTTAGCTACCATGTCTTCTTCATTTATGTGCCCTAGAGGGAACACAGCAATTCATTATGGCTGGCGAATAATGAATCCTTAAAAAGAATTATCAAATGGGATAGACAAGATGGCTGTATGGATGGTGAAAAATTCTAAATATTAAGAACTATCCATGACTTAGTCTGCTATGGTTGCCATAAGAAAATATCAGAGACTGGATGGCTTCAGTGATAGACATTTTGTCACAGTCTGGAAGCTGAAAGCCCAAGATTAAGGTGTTGACATGATTGACTTCTGAGGCCTTTCTCCCTGGTTGCCTCTTTACTGGGTCCGCACAGGACCTCTTTTACTGTATATGCACGTTTCTGGTATTTTCCTCTTCTTATAAGGAGGCTAGCTCTATCAGATTAGGACCCTACCATATGACCTCAT
>SJYC01092046.1:0-10456 GCA_006408675.1 Madoqua kirkii | reverse complement strand
TCTTTGTGTTTTAAAATCCTCACTCTTTTTCAAAATGTACCCTGGAGGGAAATCAGAATAAGATGTATTTAGAAATAACCATACACATTAAAACATTGGAAGGACCAGTTCTGATTGCAGGATAAATGTTATTAGATGACAACTATAAACTCTGGAGTAAAAGACCCTGAAGGCACATAAGAGCAACCAAAAGCAGTGCTTTTTGTGTTTTTGTGTAAGATCAGTACCCTGTTGGTATCACATCAGTTGTAAAATACATGGTCTTAATGGGCTTCCCTGGTGGCTCAGAGGTTAAAGCGTCTGCCTCCAATGCGGGAGACCCGGGTTCGATCCCTGGGTCGGGAAGATCCCCTGGAGAAGGAAATGGTAATCCACTCCAATATTCTTGCCTGGAGAATCCCATGGACGGAGAAGCCAGGTAGGTTACAGTCCATGAGGTTGCAAAGAGTCGGACACAACTGAGCGACTTCACCTTCACCAATGTCTTGAAGAACCAGTGGAGAGAAGTTACTGTCATGAAGAGAGTAGAAAAAAGTGAAGCAGAAAAACTGAGAAAGGAAAAAGCCAAAGAAGAGGAATTTTAAGATCTTAAGCATATAAAAATCTTAAGTTCTGAAGCATATAAAGCTCTACTCATATTTCTGGCTGCCCTCTGAACTATGAAGGTATAGAGTAGATCTTGGCTTCCAAGCAAGGTAAATGAAGCATAGATTTCACTCCATGCCTACCAGAGGGAAGCTGAAGTTTGGAGTTTGAGTTCAGTCAGCGTAATGGTCTGTTAAAGAAATAAATACACATCAAATGAACATAACAGAATCTAGCATTTCTACAATTTATGAACTACACTGTTTCGAGCATGATACTTGGGGAAACAGATTTTTAAAAACTATATCCAGATTGCAGCAACAACTGTATATTGTGAAGAGAGGCTAGAAATAGGCATAACAGATAAATTACAGTATTTGCTGCTAGGAGAACTATACTACATGAAATGCCGAGGAGAATTCTGCAAGAATGAAATGGAATTAAGACTGATGAAATGCTCAGAAATGAATTAAAAAACCACTGGCAAGGGTAAACATGTAGGTAAATAAAAAAGCATTATATTTCCTTTAAAATACATATGGCTGTTTAAAGAAAAAAATTAAGCTCTGGAGATTATAACATACAGAGATGTAATACATAAGACAACTCTTAGTGCTTGCTAAAGCAGAACATATGCCGTGCCCTAGAATAAGTCTCAATGAATTTGCAAGGATTGAATTCATACAGTATATGTTATTTCATCAATATTGAATAAAATTAGAAATAATTAATAATAATATATCTGGAACAACTCAAATATTTGGAAATCAAGCAACACACCTTTAACTAATCCAAGAGTCAAATAAAATAGTCAACTAGGGGAGTTCCCTCATTGCCTAGTGGTCAGGATTCTGGGCTTTCACTGCCGAGGAAAGGGGAGAAGGGAGATATGTTCAGTCTGTGGTTGAGGAACTGAGATCCCACAAACTGAATGGCATGTAACCCCCCTAATAATCATCTAGGAATAATATCTTGATGAAAGTATTTTAAGCCAAATCACGGTCAAAATGCATTAAATCTGTTTTGGTCATTATATCACTTCGTGTGCATGCTAAGTCACTTCAGTTGTGTCTGATTCTGTGACTCACCAGGCTCTTCTGTCCATGGGCTTCTCCAGGCAAGAATATTGGCGTGGGCTGCTGGGCCCTACTCCAGGGGATCTTCCCAACCCAGGTATCAAAACTGTGTCTCTTACATCTCCTGCACTGGAAGGCAAATTCTTTACCACTCGCGCCATAGGTGCATAATCTTGTTTTAGGGGTATGCCATAACATAGTAGTTATGAACAATGCATGTCAGACACTGCTCGCCTGAGCATGAATCCCAGTTCCACCAACCACTGTCTGTACCGTGGTTTAAAGTAAGTTGTTTAACTTGTTTGTACCTCTATTTTCTCAAAATAAAGTGGAGTTCCATCCAAAAGTACTGCTGTAAGGTTTACATGAGTTAATATGAATGGAATGCTAGAACAGTGCCTGGGACGCAGTTCAGTTCAGTACAGTTCAGTTCAGTTCAGTTGAGTCTGACTCTTTGCAGCCCCATGAATTGCAGCATGCCAGGCCTCCCTGTTCATCACCATCTCCCAGAGTTCACTCAGACTCACATCCATCATGTCCGTGATGCCATCTAGCCATCTCATCCTCGGTTGTCCCTTTCTCCTCCTGCCCCTAATCCCTCCCAGCATCAGAGTCTTTTCCAGTGAGTCAACTCTTCTCATGAGGTGGCCAAAGAACTGGAGTTTCAGCTTTAGCATCAGTCCTTCCAAAGAAATCCCAGGGTTGATCTCCTTCAGAATGGACTGGTTGAATCTCCTTGCAGTCCAAGGGACTCTCAAAAGTCTTCTTCAACACCACAGTTCAAAACGATCAATTCTTTGGTGCTCAGCCTTCTTCACAGTCCAACTCTCACATCCATACATGACACAGTTAGTATTTAACAAAAGTTAGCTGTTATTATCATTGTTTGCCCCCACTGTGAGTTTAGAACATATCCAGAATAGGAACTGTGCTTGTTGTTTCAAGCACCGGGAATAGTAGCTGGCACATGCTAAATAGTTATTTTTGAATGATTAAAATATCTTCTGCTTTATCATATCCTTATCCAGGGCTCAGGGACTGTGCTGATCAATTCACTTGCCTTATTTCACTGAATCTTCATGACATAAGAGGTGATCACCATTATGGCTTCCATTTACAAATGGCAAAGCTGGGGAGAAGGGTTCAGGGGCCCCTTCAAGGTCACATGACACACAAGTGACAACCCAAGCATCACTTCGGCCTTTGGATTTGAAACTCCATTTTCTGTCTTTCTTTCATGCAACTTAATGATGGGTCTAAGACTCAACTAACTCAAATTCTTACAATACTGAGAATAAATTTTAAATATTTAAAACCCCAGCAAACGTATGATGATAAAGTGAAATCACCCGTTTGTGGTTAGGGTGCCTTGGCTTCAATAGCTCTGAGTTTACACCACATGGCGACCAAGAGGAACCTGTGAAATCTAAACCTCAAAATAAATCCCTCCTGGTCACACTCTCAGTTAAGCTTCCGCCTGTCATGTGACTTCCTCCCAAAGTGCCAAACCTTAAGTGGGGGTGACATTTCAACCCTTGATGAAGCTGGTACAGGGATGCCTTTCTCAGCTAAAGTGCAGAGAGAGTAAAGGTGAAATAAAAATTCTCTTTTTCTTCCTACCACACCCTGGGGCGGAAGGAGCAGTCTTTTCTGTTACCTCTTTTATCTCATGCCTACCTCTGGTCACAGGTGGAAAGAACATTCTTTATGGTGGACAAGAGTCTCATCCTTCACACTCAGCTTTTGCTACATGAACGTAAACTAAAGATTTTGGAAAATCTCCTCCCTCATAAAACTTAGCAAAATCTTGTTTTTGCATATTGAAGACTGAAATTTTGCTTATTCTCTAGTTTCCTCATTCTTTACTTCACCACTCTTCCCCTGTGTGTGTGTATGGTATACTCAGTTATGCCAGAATCTTTGAGACATCATGGACTGTAGCCCACTAGGCTCCTCTGTCCATGGGGTTTCCTAGGCAAAAATACTGGAATGGGTTGTCATCTCCCCCTCTAGGGCATCTTTCTGACCCAGGGATCAAACCCATGTCTCCCACATTGCAGGTGAATTCTTTACCTATTGAGCGAGCAGGGAAGCCCATTCCTCCACAATGAGTCTTACATTTTCACTAGGAAAATAGATATCTCTTTCTTACTAGGACAAATTCCATTCATTTAGAAAGGAAAAAGAGCACTAAAGTAATTTTAAAATCATTCCTCTCAGTATAGAAGCTTGCTATAAGTGTCAAGAATATGATAAGAGACTACACACACACATACTTGTTTCACAAAAAAGTCAAAATTATATATTTAAAAATCTGTAGCCTTTTATACACCTGAGCAGTAATAAGCAGAATTAATTTCTGGTTTCATTGATTAATGTTTTGAAATGCTTCAGATTGCCTATAATTATTACAAAGCAACTATAAACTTAATGTGTCTGTAGGTTATTTACATACAATAGGACAACTATGTGTGTTTATGTGGGGGGTAGATGAGGCTCCAGTCCTCTGTGCAAATATTCAGTAATTTTTCTGGTATTAAAATGAGACTCTTTAAGTCATTTTACTTTCATAAATTAGGGTGTGGAATTACTCAAGGATCCTGTCCATTTAGAAATTCTTGCTATTAGATACAATTTTAAAACCATAATAAAATCAATAATTTTTACTTGCCCTTTAGTAAGTGCTAAGTACTGTGACATACACACATATATTTCTTTGATCCATCAATTGACAGGGCCCAAAAGCAAAAATATCCTGTAGCAATGGCAAAACCAACACCTAGATGTTGGTTTCTAATACCAGACTCCAGTCAAAGGGACCGGAGCTCCTTGGAAGCTGGCTGTCTCTAGGACTAGGGCAGGTAATACACAAGAAGAGCCTAGAGCATCTTATAGTGGAAAAAAGGAAAGAAGTGCTCCAAAAAACCCACATATACACACAGAGAAAGGCAAATAAGCCCCAGTACTGAGTATATGTGAAAGGGATACAGGAAACAACTGAAAAAGTTCCCAAAGGCCAGAGTTGGAAGAACTTGAGCAAGAAAATAAAAAGGGTAGTATTGGATTATGACCCAAAATATAAAATAAATACCTATGAGTCCATACTGATATAAATGATTGAATAGATAAATAGGAGATAATAGGCACATTTTTCAGGCAGAAGAATCTCAAATAGTTTACAAAGTTACTCCCCACTTAAAGAGAAAGAGCAGCGTTCCTTACTCTTTAAGTGTGGACTACATATAGTGACTTACTTTTAAAGAGTGAAATGTGGAAAGGAGGAGAAAAATAGTAACTTTGCCAAGGTGAAATCTGGCTAATACCATCTTAAATCAGAGGGTCAGGACTAATATCAACAGAGATAAGTCAGTGAAAGTATACGCCCTTGATAAGATGTGATATGAATGGTAATTTATCTCTGTGGTCTTCATCTCCACCACCCCCTCCCTCCAAATATATTAACCCAGTCTGATCATGAAAAAACAATTACACAAATCCTACATGAGGCTGCTGCTGTGCTGTGCTTAGCCATATCCAACTCTTTGTTGGATCAGCCGCATCAACCCCATGGGCTGATGCCTGCCAGGCTCCTCTATCCATGGAATTCTCCAGGCAAGAATACTGGAGAGGGTTGCCATTTTCTACTCCATAGCATCTTCTGGACCCAGGGATTGAACCTACATCTCTGCATCTCTTGCATTGGCAGGCAGGTTCTTTACCACTGAACCCCCTGGGAAACTTCCCACATGAGGGATTGTCTACAAAGTCCCTGACCAGTAATCCTCAAAGCTATGAAGTTTATCTAAAACAAGGAGTCTGAGAAGCTGTCACAACCAAGAGGAGATCTTGTGATGGAAAAAGAAGAGTAGGGAAAAACTGAAGAAGTCACATCAAAAATGGGTGTCACATGAAACTGAGTATGAAATGTGTGGGGTCTATAGGAAATTTCTGTAACATCCTCACAATAATTCTGTAAAAATAAAACTGGTCTAAAATTTAAAAGATCATTTAAAACATGCTCCTTCTCTATTACCAAATATACCATTTATTCGTAAATTTAGACAAATGCATGTTCCTCAAAGGTAGAATTCCCTGCCTTACTCAATATTCATTTATGGAGAAGGCACTTGTAGGGGAAAGAGCATCTTTACCTAGAGACGAGGTCTGTTTCCTCATTGACCTCTTCTCTAGGGAACTGTGGCTCCACAAACCACTGAAGTCGTGCAGACATTGGGAGATCAGTTACATAAGACCTGGCATTGCCCAGAGAGCAAGGGCTGTGCCATGTAAGCAAGGGGGCCTCATGTGCCCAAGTATACGCCCTTGATAAGATGTGATATGAATGGTAATTTATCTCTGTGGTCTTCATCTCCACCACCCCCTCCCTCCAAATATATTAACCCAGTCTGATCATGAAAAAACAATTACACAAATCCTACATGAGGCTGCTGCTGTGCTGTGCTTAGCCATATCCAACTCTTTGTTGGATCAGCCGCATCAACCCCATGGGCTGATGCCTGCCAGGCTCCTCTATCCATGGAATTCTCCAGGCAAGAATACTGGAGAGGGTTGCCATTTTCTACTCCATAGCATCTTCTGGACCCAGGGATTGAACCTACATCTCTGCATCTCTTGCATTGGCAGGCAGGTTCTTTACCACTGAACCCCCTGGGAAACTTCCCACATGAGGGATTGTCTACAAAGTCCCTGACCAGTAATCCTCAAAGCTATGAAGTTTATCTAAAACAAGGAGTCTGAGAAGCTGTCACAACCAAGAGGAGATCTTGTGATGGAAAAAGAAGAGTAGGGAAAAACTGAAGAAGTCACATCAAAAATGGGTGTCACATGAAACTGAGTATGAAATGTGTGGGGTCTATAGGAAATTTCTGTAACATCCTCACAATAATTCTGTAAAAATAAAACTGGTCTAAAATTTAAAAGATCATTTAAAACATGCTCCTTCTCTATTACCAAATATACCATTTATTCGTAAATTTAGACAAATGCATGTTCCTCAAAGGTAGAATTCCCTGCCTTACTCAATATTCATTTATGGAGAAGGCACTTGTAGGGGAAAGAGCATCTTTACCTAGAGACGAGGTCTGTTTCCTCATTGACCTCTTCTCTAGGGAACTGTGGCTCCACAAACCACTGAAGTCGTGCGACATTGGGAGATCAGTTACATAAGACCTGGCATTGCCCAGAGAGCAAGGGCTGTGCCATGTAAGCAAGGGGGCCTCATGTGCCCATTATACCCCTCGCCTGCTGATCCCTGTCCCCACGGAGTCCTATCCTATTACTCTATGTGCACGTGCTTGCTGGCCCTGGACTTCCTACGGCCCATCACTGGGAAGACAGCTTCCTGGGCATGGCTACTGAAGCCTCTGCTGTTCTTCTTGTCTACAGTTTAGTGTTGTCTTTCAGAGACCCCTTTCTGAACTCTGTGACTTGACTTATAGACACTTACTGCTACTGCTACCATTGGTTCATTCTTTATCAATTTCTAATTAGTCCATAAAGCTTTTTATTCTGAATTAGAGTCTTCTTTTTCCCACAAAATATTTTTTTCTCTAATAAGAAACCCTATTAAGAGCCTTTAATAAGATATAGGTGACATGGGTTACAGGAAATAAATGGCAAAGTTAGAGACTCAGGTAAAACCAAATTAGCTAGACACAAAATCTCAAAACTGAGATTTTGTTTATGATTCCATTAAGGATCATATGCTAAAATCATCTACAGGATTTTAAGATATTCCATTTCACTAAAATGCAGAAAACAAGTCGCCATGCCAGACTACAATACATATTACTTTTGTCTTCTTTTATTTTTGTTTTGGGGGAGTAATACACTCTTGTACAATATAATGTTGTTTTTAAAAGTGTTCCTTTCAGGTAGTGCAGCTCAAATGAATTCTTCCACCTTGTCTTGCCAGAATAAAGAGTTCCTTTGTTAATATGTGTGTTGGCTCTCTGTGGAAAAATACAATACATGGTGTTTCTTTACTAATAAGATTTGAGAAGTGGAAAGGTTTCTTCTTTCTATTTCTTGTTTTTCATGGTGATACCCACTGATATTTACCCTTTATTTAGTGTTGTAAGTAAGTATGATAAATTATAGTGTAGGATGCCAAACAAGTGAATAAAGGTTTAGAAAGAGATTGCATTTGTCAGTGGCCCAGAGACGGCTCTTAAATATCTATGGCTCTTCTGAAAGATCCTGGTCCAACTATCAGATGCATCCTCTATCCTTCAGATTATGTGGTGTGGGCTGGCTACTTTCATGATGGATCTGCCAACATGTAAAGTAAAAAAAATGCCACCTACTCTTACTAAAACACATGAGGATGTATTGCTCTTTTACTGAAAAGATGCTTTTTATAAAGAGTTTATTCCCATTCAGCAAGTAGGAATGAAAGCTACGGCTTGCTTGGTTGTGTTTTGTCCTCTCTAAGCACTTCCTCTTTGGTGCCCGTTGTACCATCAGCTGGGACCATCAGGGACCCAGCTTCCAGACGGTAGACGGAAATAGAAATCAACACTGGCTGTCGACCAGGTTGGGAGAGGCAGACTCACATCCTTACTCCAGGGCCATAGTGGGTTTGGTTTTTCCTTCTGCAGATCAGCTCTACAGTTTCCACACATCTGGGATCTGGCATGGAAAACACCCCCTGGCTGCCCACTCATGACTTAGTCTCAAACATTCTTCAGTCAGTTCCTCTAAATGGCAGCAAGGGTGAGAAGGAGGGAGTTGGGGAGTAAAATCAGGATTGTTTGGACTTCAGAGAGTTGGGAATTTTGGAGTTGACTCCTGCCAGTGCAACCCTGGCTGGCATCACAAACAAGGACAGAAAGTCCACAGATCAAGCACCAGGAGTTTTCAGACATTAGGTTACCACCTTCTTTGCAAAAGTTCTCTTCTGAGTTACTTGCCCAACCAGCTCCCCTTTTAGGCTAAGGACCAAAAAAGAGACAGATAAAGAAAGAAAGAGGGTCAGAAAAAAAGAGAGACAGAGAGAAAGAGAGGCTGGGAGAGAGAGAAAGAATGAGGAGAGAGAGAGAAAGGAAGGGGAAAGGGAAAAAGAGGAAAGTAATAGATTGGAATATCCTTGGAGATTACTGCATGGGGTACACACAGAATTGAATCTTCCATATTTCTGACTTGACATCATCATGAGCTCTCTGTCATTAATGACCAGCAGGAGAGAAAATGCTAGCAATCCACAGAGAGTTGCAGAAAGGGAGTTGATAGGTACATGGTCTATTATGTAACAAACACAAACCTGGACACTTTATATAAATCAGTCTTTAGTCTTCACCATCACACTATAAAGCAGTTATTATCTTGATTAACTGATGAGGAAAGTAAAGATCAGGAAAGAAACTGAAAGTGGCTCAATCATGTCTGACTCACTGCGACCCAGTGGACTATACAGTCCATGGGATTCTCCAGGCCAGAACACTGGAGTGGGCGAAAAGAAAGTGAAAAGTGAAAGTGAAGTCACTCAGTCGTGTCCGACTGTTTGCAACCCCGTGGACTGTAGCCCACCAGGCTCCTCCGTTCATGGGATTCTCCAGGCAAGAATACTGGAGTGAGTTGCCATTTCCTTCTCCAGAGGATCTTCCTGACCCAGGGATTTAACCCAGGTCTCTTGCATTGCAGGCAGATCCTTTTACCAGCTGAACCACCAAGGAAGCCCAAGAATACTGGAGTGCGTAGCCTATCCCTTTTCCAGGGGATCTTCCTGACCCAAAATCAAACTGGGGTCTCCTGCACTGCAGGCAGATTTTTTACCAGCTGAGCTATGAGGGAAGCCCTGAGAACTTTTACAAAGAGCAGAGTCCTGAGTAATTTCCCCAGAGTCTTGTAATTAAAAAATATTACAGTCAGGATTCTAACTTAATTTGCCAATGTAAAAATGCTAAAATATTTCTAATCTCTACAGTCAGTACTTGGAACTACATTAACAAATGAGAAAGTAATTTTTAAAAACAAATCTTTGAAGTTATTCTCTTAATAATAATGTTTGGAAGATCTCCAAAGCAAGCTCAACAGTTAGAAAATTTGAGACTGAAATCCAGAAGGTCTGGCCCGAGGTATAACACTGAAGCAAAGCCGGGACTAAGGTCACTCAGAAGGTAAGGCGAAAGCTGGATGGCCAGTAGGGAAGAAAGACACTTGGAAATCTTTTGAAAGAGTTGAGGTCACTGTTGCCTTTCTTCTCTGTTATTCTGGGGGCTAACTTCCCTTGGGCAAAAATCAATACCCTATCTTCTCCTCTCTATCACTTCTCCTTCCTCTGCTCTTCTTTCCTCTCTCTTTTATTGTTTGATACTCCATTAAACAGGGAGAGACAGAACAGATCAACTAGATATTTTAATGCTGATGAAGTACATCAACAATCACCTACACTTGATAATACATACTCTTTAAATAACTTAACTGAGGAAGAAATATGATGATTGTGTTAAAGTCTGCAGAAGTCCCCAAAGTTCAGAGCATTTCCTTCTTTTTCCCTGTCTTACCTCCTTCTCCTTACTATTTGGAGAAAGGACGCTGACCTGGGCAGTCACATCTGAGTGTCCTGATGAGAAGTGGATGCAGGTGTCATACACAAGTGACTCTCACATGTCCTTATTCTTTACAAGACCCATTTCCTGAGCTGTTATTCCTCCAGCCTCCAAAATATCTATTCAAGGAAATCTTTGTTTCCTCTCCATTTAAAAAATCATTATGGCTTTAACAAAATAAAAAAATATTGGGTACATAATATGCTTACATTCTATTGAACATCT
>SJYC01092045.1:0-29991 GCA_006408675.1 Madoqua kirkii | reverse complement strand
GGGTGGGTGGGGCACAAGCCCGAGTCTGCCCATTTAAGCAAATGTTTAAAAATCACACCAATGTTCCTTTGGCATTTGATGGCTATTCTATAAAAAAGTGACTCCTTGGCCCAGTGAAATTGGGATCCTAGATAAACTCATGTAAATGTTTCTTTTGAAACATTCAGCTTCATGGAGGCGTAATTGACACACAAAGAACTGGACATATTTAAATATGTACACTTGGTGAGTTTGGACATACGCAAATGCCCACAACACTAACACTACATCAAGGTAATAGACATAACTAACACTTCCCAGGGTTTCCTTGTGTCCTTTTGTTGTTGTTGTTTGTGGTAAGAATATCTAACATGAGTTACAAGTAAATGTCCCTTTATTGGAAATGTTTTTCAGTTTGTATTCCTTCTTTTGCCTGTATGTTATATACACTGATAATCCGAATTTATCTGATTCTTTATATGGGCTTACCTGGTGGCTCACATTTTTTTAACTTTACTTAATATTAGTGGAAGATATGACTGGACTAATTAATGTCCTCTAGATTAGCAGTCTTTGACCTCCAGGATCTAATTCCTCATGATCTGAGGTAGAGCTGATGTAATAATAGAAATAAAGTTCACAATAAAGGTAATGTGCTTGAATCGTCCCAAAACCATCCTCTGCCCCTTGTATGTGGAAAATTATCTTCCACAAAATGGATTCCTGGTGTCAATAATGTTGACACCGCTGCTCCAGAGCAAACTTTGAGAAATGCTGCCTTCAGAACCCTATCCATCCTCTTTGGGACTGTGGAGATCTCTACCAACCATAATTTGGTTGGCATCACACTGAGAGAAGGTAGGTCCTTATCCACCTATTTTGAGGAGATATTTTAAAATTTAATGGTAGAATTACTTGTCTTGTTATGAATGTTTAGCATTTCTGAAACCCTCACAATTAATATTATGTGCTTCATCTTCACAATGACCCAATGAAGAAGACAAGAGGGGTGTCTCTACTGTTTCTGCCACTAGCAACAATGATCACTTCTTGAGCATTTAAGTATACATGCTAGGTACTTAAATTACCTTGCTTTTGAAAATAATCTTCAATAATCTCTATGATCTGCTATGCCAATGAATAAACAGAGGTTCAGAAAAGTAGAGTGATTTCTGCCCAAATCCTTACTCCAGTAAAACAGTTGAAGATTTTGAGGCTTAAGAAAGTCCCAGAACTTACTGAAAGTCAACCTTGGATAAGTTTATCAACTATTCTGAGAAATCTTGGTTCCTTATTTTGTAAATGGGGTTTAAAGTATCTATCAATATTTTTATAAAGATATATTAAATTACATGTATAAAGAAAGAAATAAAATGTACATTTCTTAAACTCTTCCTAACATTCATTATATATTCTCATCCTCCCCTCCCTCCTCCACCACCATCAAAAACTGCAAAATATACTTAGAACTCAGCTATATTTTTTATGACAGTACAGCTAAGGCTTATCATCTCTAAATATCTGGACCAAAGATGGGGATAGCTGTTCTGGCATGTGAGCTGAGGTCTGTCTGATGTCACAACCCACGTTTAGTCCTGTCACCCCACAGTGACAGCATGTAAGGAAGCAATTCAAGATCTCTCCCTTCCCCTTCCCTTTAGGTGAACTTCTTTCCGGTAGCCCTTTATCTGGCTGTGCCCCTCTATTTAGGAATATTCACCAATGTGTCTACACACTGTCAACTCCTGTGTTCATTCGCCTTTCTGAACAAACAGTGAGAGCCCTCAAAACTGAATTATGTCATGGCGTCTTATCAGGTATAGGAGTTAAGACAGTCCCAAACAGCCTGTTGAGACCTTTACAACTACCATATAATTCAACTTTAAATACCTGCAGGAGCCTGGGAATTTATAGAATATGCAAATTAAAACTCCGGTGAAAAATCACACTGCCATCCAGTATAATGATTTCATTACTGATGATAATGGCCGTTGTATGCCTTCGAGCTCGTCAAAACTTCCAGCACCTTCAGTGTTCCGGTAGAAACATGTGCTTTCTGCTATGAGACGGGCTGGACTCCAAAGTACACAGAGTACATGCTAGCCCTTCCCCTTTTCTTTCTCCTCCTGTTCAAACGTGGAAGAGTTATCAACTTATTTCTGGGAATCAAAAGAATGTATGCCTTCTCTTTCATCTTTAACTTTCCATTTATCTATCTTACTTTGGGAGTAAGGACACAAAATTACAGTGATCCCTAATGAAAGGTGTCAGGTTCTCTGGGCTTGATGCAAGGATTCCAGGCAATGAGGACTTTGAAGTGCTAGTTTGGATTCCTCAGCAGGCATCTTTCCTTTGGGCCCACAGAACACTCTTAGAAGTCCTCAGAAAGATGAGAAATGCACACAGACTGGCACAATGAATGGACAGACTTCTGTTCAGTGAGGTATATTTGGAGGGCAGCAGCATAGCCTATCCTAATTCGAATGCATCACTACTTCTCTATATGGGGCAACACGGGTACATCACTCTTACAGCATCTGCCCATCACACCATGCTGGGGCATTGATGCCTGAATAAATGGTAATGGTCTCACACTTGTTTCAGGCCTTGTTATCTAAAGTTTACATTAAGAAATTTGGGCTTAGGTTGAGGTGGAGCTAAGTTATAAATTGTTGTGGACATGAGCGCGCAACTTGGAGCCTGTAACCTAATATCTGTATGGCAGTAGGGAAATCTCTTTTCTTGATATTAGCTTAAGTTTTTATTTATGGAGTGGGTTTTGCTCAATAACCCCTTGAGCATTTAAGCCCCTTGAAGCCATACTCAGCATTAAAAAAGAAAATTCAGGTTAAGAACTTATGCTTGGTTCCCTTCCACTGGATAGAAATACTGGCCAATGGTCCCTTAACACTATCTTCATTGTCTTTGTAATCTCGAAGTATCTATGACCTTACAAATGATGCTGCTGCTGCTGCTGCTAAGTCGCTTCAGTCGTGTCCAACTCTGTGCGACCCCATAGATGGCGGCCCACCAGGCTCCCCCGTCTCTGGGATTTTCCAGGCAAGAACACTGGAATGGGTTGCCATTTCCTTCAACAAATGATGCCAACCTGTGGGAAACAGAGTCCTTGGCTTCCTGCCCACATATTTTTTTTTTTCAGCAAGGAAGCTGCTATGCTTGTGCAAGACTGTAACCAACCAAGGAGCTGTGCTTACAGGACACTCAGAATTCTGTTTGATGGAAACATGCAGTAATATGATCTTTCAGAGAAAAGTAATGCTAATACAGGGAGATCCTGATACAACATGATATGAAATTGATAACATAATAAAACTATGTGACATTTCTGCCTTGGCAAATTCTGTCTGAGAGACAACCTGCTAAGGAAAAGAATGAAGGTTAAGTGGATGAAGGGGCTTCCCAGGTGGTGCTAGTATTAAAAAACCTACCTGCCAATGAGGAAGACATAAGAGATACGGATTTGATCCCTGGGTCAGGAAGATCTCCTGGAGGAGGACATGGAAACCACTCCAGTATTCTTGCCTGGAGAATCCTCATGGACAGAGGATCCTGGTGAACTACAGTCCATACGGTTGCAAGAGTGGGACATGACTGAAACAACTTAGCAGGAAAGTGAATGTATAAGGCTTCCCCACCCCCCATTTCAGCGTGAATCAGTACAGAGGAAGGTGTTGTCCCTCATAACTAAAACTGCCTCATCAAATCCTGGCTCTATTTGTTATCACCAAGAGACTGAACAGGAAAGGGGGAAAAGTCACTCACAAACTTAGGATGTTGCATGGCACGTCAGTGAGTCTATGAGAAACAGTGGAGTGCTTTGTCCAACAGCGCAGGTTCTGGAGCTGAACTGTCAAGATTCAAATCCTACCTCTGCTACTTAGAAGTCATGTAACTTTGTACAAGTCATTTAATTTCTTTCAGCCCAAGTTTTCTCATCTTTAAATATGGGCAAGATAATAGTATGCAATCTTTGGGGCTGTGTGAAGTTAATTCTGTAAAGAGCTTTGAGAAGAGCTCAGCATATTGCAAATATTCAATATATATTGTCCACTATGTCTCAAACATGTTACACACCTGCTAGTGTGACATGCAATAATACAATTTAGTTTGATGAACTGGACTGAATTCTTTTTGCATTAATCCAAATATGAATATCTGATCAATGAATTGAAAAACGTAAAGAAATTCTGTTCCTAATGTAGCACTCAATTGTGATTAGTTTTTCTGTAAGTGCTTTTATTAGAAGAATGAATTCCTTGAGGTTAGAGACTGTATGGTTTTCTCCCATATTCAGAGTACTTACTGTTATGTGTGGCAGGGCAGATAGTCAATAAAACTTGGTTGAAATGTTGCGTAAGAAATTGACTGGGTGATTTAATGAAAGAAGCGAAGAATGTCTGAAAGATACAAACCATTTACAATATATGCAATGTTTCCCTTCCCTTTCCTGTGTTTCCATGTTTGTGTGTCTTTCAGAGCCAATTCATGCCTTGTTGGGAGCTAATGATAAAGGGGCTGTTATAAGAAAGGGCCGCCTCTTAAGCCCAGACACTCCCTTTCTCATTGCATCTGCTTGTGTTTATGTAAGTGGGAAAAAAAAAGCATGCATTATATTTTTATGAGCCTTGCGATTTATTCTGTTTTGTTGTCAGACCTTTGGGAATGCATTCTATAAACTTTATTGAGACAAGATATCTAGAGACGTTTGCATATGTCTGAGCTCAGCACAATATTATTTTTTAATGTACTTTTGACTTTGCAGGCAGAGGATACAGTAAAAAATGTAAAACAGCAGTAGTTGGGGCTTTTTTATTACCTGCATTTTGCCTTCTTGGTTTGAAAACAAACAAGTGCCTCATTCAAATGAGGTAGTCTAATACACATTAGTTTGGCAGGGTTACAAATGGGATATTTCTGCTATTGAGTCAGAAATGGAGCATCGCTCCATGACAAGAGGCACAGGGCATAACCTTCTCATAAGGGCCAGCTTCCTGCCCCGTATGCTAGGAACACAGCCATGTAGGGAGGCACAGGAGGACAGTTGCAAAGTAGACTCACGGGCTCAGAGATGGGAGGAACTTACTTCCATCTGAGGGAGAAAGTTCAGTGCAGGGAGGTTGAAGGACATACCGGGTCATATGTCCAGTGTCGTCTTCTAATTGCATGGTGTGAGACGGCTGATCAGAGCTGAAACTAATGTGTGAGGCTTGTAACATGAGGCCAGGGCCCAGATGTTGAAACAAGAAGGGAATCAGATATGCCATTGAACGTGGAGAAAATGCACTAAGATGATGACACATTTGAGCAAAATGAGCATGAGAATCAAAGCTATGTAATAGTACAAGGTCAAGTAAGATAGGCGTAGATACGGAAATGAGGCCTGGGGCAGTGAAACTGGGAGGCAAGTTGGTGCAGAGTAATTCTGAAGCGCTGGGGCTGCTGGCGCCAGGGTCTGGCCTCTATAGACTCGCCTCTGTAAAGGCAGCTACATCCCAGCCAAGAGCAGGCAGCTCTGAAACTGAGGCTAAACTTAGAGACTGGAATTCAACTGATATGCTGTCTCCAGGCCTGTGCCTTTCTTCGTAGACCAGACCATCCCACCAGGATGTGAGATGTCTCTCTCTATATATATTTATTTATTTTCTTTCTCTGCTGGAAATTATTCTTAATTATGTGACTAACTATAGATTAACAAAACACATTTTCCCAACCAAGCAAATCAACCCTTGGAAACAGCATCTCAGGAAAGATCCAGCAAAATTTTTACTTTAAGATTGCTAATCACAGATAGATCACAGGCCTCAAAGAATCAAATAATGAATATTTTAGGCTTTTAAGGTCGTTTTCAGGCAAAATGAGGGGAATAGAAATATCACAGTGAGGGCCTTTTAGGAGTAAGTAAAAGAGAAAGAAAAATTATTTGACACTAATTTTTAATTCCACAGGTAAGAAACTTTAAAGTTTAAAAAATACTACCTTATATTTTTTTCTTATTTTTGCCCTTGATAAAAACAAGGGAGGTTCATTGATTTTCCTGTAATTACAAAGCTAGAAAGTGGCAAGACTAGGATTTGAGTCCATGTCCCCTGAGCCAATTTGTTAGCTTTTTATTCCAATTGCATGGCCCCTATGAACATTTGTGTTTATACTAGTAGGGTATGAGAAAATCTGGTTCTTAGTAAGAATAAAGAGCTATGATTTCCTCTTGTGTTAGATGCAGAAGTTTGCCCTCATTTGAAAGTCATTACTACCATAAATGGAGCAGAAACCACATGTGGTTCATGGACATCGAATGCTAGCTCAAATAGCCAAGGGTGAAGGGGGTGGGTGGGGAAGAAGGGCAAAAATCACAGTGGTGAAAATAGCTCTGGTTTCAGAATTAGACCATCACGGTTAGTACTGGGGCTCTGCCGATTGATTAATAACTCTGTGTTTCAATAGAGTTAACACCAGGAAGCCTTCCCTGACCTCCCCTTGCCTTCTTCCCAACCACTGCCCTGGCTGGGTAAGGAGGTCCCTCCTTCAGCTCATAACACATCCTGTATTACCCTTGTAATGTGATTTATCATAGCACCAGAAAGTGAGTTTCTTAAGGACAGAGCTGTGAAGATTTGTGTTTATATCACCAAGGCCTAGCACAGCACTTGATATATAGTGGTGTATTAGGGTCCTCCAGAGAGACAGAAACCATCTCCCTGAACAAGCCGGGAGGGAGACAGAAAAAAGGAAGAGGGTGGGAGAGAGAGAGAAAGAGGAAGATGAGGGGTGGGGGGAGCGGCGGGGAGGGGAAGGGGAAAGATGATATAAAGGAATTGGTTCAAGTGATTTTCAGGGCTGGAAAGTCCAAAACCTACAGGGCAAGCTGGCAGGCAAGAGACCTAGGGAACAGTTGATGTATTAGTCTTGAATCTGAAAATAATCTGGAAGCAGAATTTCTTCTTTGTCCAGAGACTTTAGCATTTTCTCTTGAAGCCTTAAACTAATTGGATGAGGCCCACCCACACTATGGGTAACAATCTGCTTTACTTAACGTCTACTGATTTAAATGTTCACAACATCTAAAAAGTCCTACATAGCAACATCTATACTGGGCTTTGACCAAACATTTGGGCAACATAGCCGAGCCATGTTAACATATAAAACTAACCATCTCAATAGACTCTTAACAAATATTGGTTTGTACACCGTGTATCTTCTGTTTGTTCCTCAATATCTACCCTCCATTTCTTTCCACTCTGTCCTCTGTCCTAGGAGATTGTCCTGCGTGGACCACATGAACAGGGCTGTTGTATACTCTGGGTTCTATTGGGTTCAACCCATGAGTAAGCCCTTAGGAGATCAGTAAAGTGGGAGAGAGTAAAGTGAGGGTCAGAATGCGTATTTTCTCAGAAAGCCCTTCTGGGATCCCTGTGTGCCTTGATCAAAGCTCACAGTACTTTTCAAGATGGGCTGCTCAACATGCCTCTGTCTCATTCCAGGCCCTAGTAATCCATTCCTCCCCTAAACCTTTCAAAAGCACGATCATATCTTCTTTTCTGCTACCCTTGGCTTTCCTCATTTCCTTGGTAAAACTGTAAATCTCTCAGTCATGTCTGACTCTTTGTGACCACATGGACTGTAGCCCACCAGGCTCCTCTGTCCCTGGAATTCTCTAGGCAAGAATACTGGAGTGGGTTGTTATTCCCTTCTCCAGGGGATCTTTCTGACCCAGAGACTGAACCTGGGTCTCCTGCACTGCAGGCAAATTCTTTACCATCTGAGCCACCAGAAAAACAAATAACTTATTTTGTCTATACATCTATAATAAGTTCCATAAACATGAAGCCTCTTTGAAGTATGCATTCACTTACTGACTGATATAGTTGACTGGATAAGATGTTGCTCTTAACCTGCCCTCACTTATGATTTCCTCATTTATAAAATGGGAACAAAATGC
This sequence comes from Madoqua kirkii, assembly GCA_006408675.1. NCBI lineage: Eukaryota > Metazoa > Chordata > Mammalia > Artiodactyla > Bovidae > Madoqua > Madoqua kirkii. Next base: position 22,055 of record SJYC01092045.1, on the reverse strand, counting down.
TTTAAAACCCCCAGTTATTGAATGACTAAGTCAAATCATATATGTATCATGCTTAGCATGTACTGCAAGAGCCTTACATAAAATAAAAAAGTTTTCGATTATAATAGTAGTAATGATGCTAATAAAGACAACTGACTTTATAATTATCAAATTATTGACCCTAATTATGAAGACATGTGGCAAAATGAGAGCTGGCAGGCTTACTGAGACCTTAGGATGCATCCATAATTTATTTATTCGCATGCCAAATATTCATTGAGCATACTACCAATACTAAGAATAGATTCTATCCACTCTTATCACCGTCAGGTTAGCTGAGGTCTTGATCACACCTTCCTAACTTGTCCCCTGACTCTACTTTGTCAATTCTTGTGTCCCATCAGTTCTTCATAAAATACTCACCAAAGACATAAGTCAGACCTCACCTCTCCCTTTTTAAAAATTCTGTGATGGTTTCTCAATGCTCTTACATTCTGGAGCACAATACTAAGGCCCTACATCAGCTGGTCCTCACCCAGATCCTTTTTTATCTTGAAAAGTTCTTTAACTTACTTGTTGAATGATAGTCACCTTCTTTGGAACCACCAAGTTCCCATTCACCTGTCTTGTCCCACATTTAAAACTTATTTCCCCCCCTAATCCATTTATTTTCTGTTTCCCCAACTAGTCAAGATCACTCATCACAGTCTTTAACATTCATTCCTTTTTGCAATGAAATTCTTCATATTTATTGATTGATGAGCTTCCCTCATGAAAGAGCAAGTCTATAATGTCAGAAACACTTTTGACTTCTTTTCATCATCATGTCTCCTATTATCACATAAGTGTTCAGTTCCCAAGACATGGTCCTGACCTCAATCAAGCTCATTATTTTGTTCTAGTGGCCTGATTTCTGTAAGCTATGGGAAGAAATACAAACTCCTGTCTCTCCTTCTAGCCTCTAAGTAGGAAATGACCGTTAAACGTGTAGAACGTGAGAAAAGTGTGGGGATGCTGAGGGAATTTGACACTTGGAATCAGATCTCATGAACTTAAATCCTACCTCTTCACCTTTAAGGCCAAGTCAGCATGAGTAAGTAACTTAACCTTTGACAGCCTCAGATTTTATTATCAAAATGAGAATCATGATTACCAAAGATAGAGGGACATAGAATATCAAGAGCACCCCATGCAGTGCCTGGCACAGAGTGCTTCATTAACTTTTATATTTTCACTTGTTATGATCACTAGTATTATCCTCCTCACCACAATCATCACTTCATCCCATGAAATGAAAGGTCTGTGGAAATGTGTTTAAAAATAGTGGATGAGACGGTTATATATGAAGCAACCGCCCACTATCCATCTCAATGAAATGTCAAAAGCAAAACTTAAGAAGTTATATAGTGTGGTCTGAAATCAGCTTTTTAGACAATCTTCAGTCCTCTGGCATTCATCTAGAGAGTAAATTTAGAATTAGCTATCGAGTCGATAACTGCTAGGGCAGGGATATACATAGTGTTGGAGGCAGAGCTACAAGAAGGGGAAGATACCAGAATAGTCCATTATACGAGTTTTAGGCCTCCCGGGTGGGATAGTACTTGGTCCCAAGACCCATGATGTGGCCCTGGGCAGGGAGGTAAAGAAGAGCCTGGAGCCAGGAGGAAAATTTTATGTGTAAGTATGGATATGTGTGTATATGAATTTATGTGTGTGTGTGTGTGTGTGTGTGTGTGTGTGTGTGTGTGTGCATAATTAGGTGCTACATACTTGTCAGTCCTGCCTGACTCTTTCTGACCCCATGGACTATCACCCACCAGGCTCCTCTGTCCATGGGATTCTCCAGGCAAAAATACTGCAGTGGGTTGTCATTTCCTCTTCCAGGGGATCGTCCCAACCCAGGGATCAAACCTGCATCTCCTGTGGCTCTTGCATTGGCAGGCGGATTCTTTATCACTGAGCCACCTGGGAAGCTCATATGTATGTGTGTGGATACATATATAAAATTTTCTCTTCATTCTCGCCAAAGTACAGTGTTCTTAAACATGAAAAACATCATTTGGAGGGCCTCAGTCTGGTGGTGGCTGTTTGGACTTTGCAAAGACCTTCAGGTGAGAAAGCAACAGTGCTGGGACCACCCGTTAGAAGCCAGGAGACTCTGAGCCATTCATCCAACTACCACTGTAATCATGGCACCTTTAAGGATTGGTTGATTATCTTATTACAGTGGCACACTGTAGCTGGTGCTCAGGGTACAGTGTCTGCCATTAGACTAATGTCTTAACACATCTCATTATGACAACCCATCTACATACAGATCAAATCTAAGTTACTGAAAATCATTCAAACACTAGAGTAGGTGTCACTCACTCAGGGTAAACACATGGTTAATTTCATATCCCCGGCACCATCTTCATATGCCTCTAGTCTGTAACGATGCCCTGAACAATGTAGGACCTGATTATTTGCACTGTTCTCAGTGTGATGCTGGTAAACAAAAGGGACTTCACAGTCTGCCAAAGCCAGACATGAAATTCAGGCCCACTTCTAACTGACAGGCCATCTCCCTGCTCCTAGTATTGGTCAATATTTCTGTTACATATTCATTAATCTCATTAGGTTGTCTCAAATCCTTAGGGGGCTAGAGACTGAAAAAATAAAGCAAAACATAAATTATTCTGTGACCTTGTGTTATTGTCTTAATTTCTCTGAGCCTAAGTTTCCTCATCAGCGAAGCAGAAACACTACTACAAAGTTCAGTGGGTTGTATATTAATACCCTACATATTAATATTACAGGAATAACTAAGGAAATGGAGGCACTTTGGGGATATAAAATGAGGCAAAGAGGGTAAACCACCTATCTAAATGTCTAAAATAAGATATAAAATAATTTCCTATGAATCTTCCTTCTTGGCCCATTTCCCACCCTCTCCAGTGAGATAGAAAAACAAAAAAAGTAACTTCTTTTCTCTGTCTCCCCTCAATTTCTTGTCTCTTTCAGCTTTTTACTGAAAGAAATGCATTGAGTCATTCCTGTGTACAGACTTTGATGCTAGACTGTGACGTTAACATGAAGAAAGGACGATCCCTAATTTGAAGACGCATAGTCAGACTAATGGGAAGAAAAAGAAAGTGTAAACATTTATAGTTGAAGGTGTATAATGACATACTCCAGAATCACAAGGGAAAAGATCCCCTGGGAAGGTGACATGGTTTCTGGGCTCAGAATGTGAGTTGGCCTGATGTCACTTCTGTTTCAAAATAGCATCCGCATGACTGCCGCTTTTTAGTCTGGGGGCACCTAAGGCCCTTCTAAGGTTGATTCATTTCTGGACACAAACCATCTTCTTCTTCAGAGATGACCAAATCTACCTTAGAAGCAAATGTTTTGGGATTTGTCCAACATTTGGGAAAAGGAAGCTTGCCTGACCCTCCAAGGAAAGCAGATGCCTTGGTGCAGGGATTCTGTCTCCAGCCCCGCCAGGCTGCCAAGTCCTATGAGGACCAGGCATTGCTGGAAAGCGGTTCACCCTTTACTCCCTCTTTTCTCTTTTTTGTTATGTTCAGTGCTTTCTTTGCAATTAGAGGGGAAGTTACCTCTGAAGATACTGCAATCTGCAATATTTGAAAAAAGATCAAATCACTATTATTTATTAAAACCGCTCTTCCACTAGCTAAGTCTCTGTGATATAATCTGGATAATGAAATTTCTACTGCTTGCGTTTCCACGTCTATTCAAAAGCGTTCTCACCAGTCACTAGCCTTATATTATAGTCTAACATCTTTATTGATACTCATATTGAGTGGGTTGGAAGCTTGTAGTTATTAAGTCTGCATTTTGGCTTTACTTCTTTGGGTCTTATGCAAGCAGAAGTTGTATCTGAGACACAGCTGAGTACTATCTACATAGAAATGATCTACATTAATATCTATGTTTATATATGCCTCAGTTACACACCTCTTTTTTGATAATAACTTCCTAATTCTTGGGGGAAGGTTTCTTGAGCCTGCTATAACCACATGGTCCTAGTGGGAATAATGAATCTCAGAACTAATCACAAACCTTCCTTAGGAATTTTCAACTTGGAAATCAGGAAAATGCTCCTTTCTTCACAGTGGTCTAAGTTGGCAAGATGTAGGACTTCCCTGGTGGCTCAGATGAAAGAATCTTCTTGTAATGCAGGAGATAAAGGATTGATCCCTGGGTCAAGAAGATCCCCCTGGAGAAGGAAATGGTAACCCACTCCAGTATTCTTGCCTGGAAGATTCCATGAATAGAGGAACCTGGCAGGCTGTTGTCATGTAAAGAGTTGGACATGACTGAAAAAATAACACACACAGGCCCCAGGTCCTGTCTGTCTCTCAGTTTGCTGAGAGATGAAGGCAAGATGCAAGATGAAGCAAGATGGAGGATGCAGAGAGAAGCCTGGTGGAGCTTCAAATCCTGGTTTTTGTTTTAATGGCGACCTCCCTACATCCCTGCTCTTCTTCCATTTGGGGAAAGGAACCAAGAAATTTCCTACTAAGTATTCTAGTTTAAGTTGAATGTTTTCAACTTGCAATAAAAATCTTCCTGAAATATTTCTATCATTCCTACATTTTTTTCAGGAGGTGATATTTTTCAAGGTCCAAAGTCAAAGATAAAAGTTTACCATAAAATCCTAGAACAAATCAAAGTGCAGTCCTAGAATAGCAAGAGGTTTAAGGACAAGATAATAGGCTTTAATGGGTTTAAGGACAATATAATGGGCTTTTTGGGGGGAGGGGGGTTCCCTCATAGCTCAGTTAGTAAAGAATCCACCTGCAATGCAGGAGACCTGGTTCAATTCCTGGGTTGGGAAATCTGCTGGAGACAGGATAGGTTACCCCCCCTAGTATTCTTGGGTCTCCCTTATGGCTCAGCTGGTAAAGAATCTGCTCGCAATATGGGAGATCTGAGTTCAATCCCTGGGTTGGGAAGACTCCCTGGAGACGGGAGAGGCTACCCACTCCAGTATTCTGGCCTGGAGAATTCCATGATCTGTATAGTCCATATGGTCGCAAAGAGTCTGACACAGCTGAGCAACTTTCACTTCACTTAAATGGGCTTGTTTAAGGACAAGATAATGGGATGGGGAAGCCTGGCATACTGCAGTCCATGGGGTCACAAAGCTCAGTGAACTGAGCTACTGAACTGAATTGAATGGGCTTTAGGGCTGTATTTGTTTGCTGTGTGCTTAGTTGCTCAGTCATGTCTGACTCTTTGTGACCTCATGGAGTGCAGCCTGCCAGGCTCCTCTGTCCATGGGGATTCTCCAGGCAAGGATATCGGAGGGGTTGCCATGCCCTCCTCCAGGGAATCTTCCCAGCCCAGGGATCGAACCCAGGTCTTCCACATTGCAGGCAGATTCTTTACCAGCTTAGCCACCAAGGAAGCCCATTAGTTTGGTAGGGTCACCATAACAAAGAGCCAGAAATTGGGTGGCTTAAAACAATAGACATGTGTTCTATCACTGTTCTGGAGGCCAGAGGTGTAAACCTGAGTTGTTAGCAAGGCCAGCATTCCTCTGAAGACTCTAGGGCAAAATCCTTCCTAGTCTCTTCCTGCTTCTGGGGATCCTAGCATTTTTTGGACAGCATAGCTAAAATCTTTACCCATCTTTACATGGCCTCCTTCCATTTGTGTCTTTCTGTACTTCCTCCACCCCAACACTTAGAGGGAAACTGTCATTGGATGTCAGGCCCACATTTATCCAGCATGACCTCATCTCTTATCTTCATCTTAATTCCATCTGCAAAAACACTCATTTCAAATATGCTCCCATTCTAAGATCCCAAGTAGATATAGATGAGGGTGGGGGACTCTGTTCAATATACCACATGGGCCAAACCCAACTAAGGTTGAAGCCTAGATCTTACAGTATACTGTTAACTATGTAACTCTAGGTAAAATCATTTAGAAACTCTGAACATCAGCTTCCTTATAAATGGATACAATATTAACTACCTCTCAAGAATTTCTGTTAACTTTAAGGGAAATACAGGAGACTTGTCTTTCCTATAACATACATTAACACACATTCAGTTCAGTTCAGTTCAGTCACTCAGTCGTGTCCAACTCAAAATGTATAACTTGGCAACTTTTCTACTTCATTAATATTTTCCATTGATTACCTAAAAAGAAAGCATTCAATATACCTTTAAATATATTAAACAGAGGTAATTACAATCTACTAGGGAAGTTTCACTGAAGTGGATCATAGTGGGCTTAGTGGAGGAGATGGCATGTTTAGCTGGACCTTAAAAATCAACAATTTCATTAAGTGGAAAAACTACAGATGTGCAGTTGAAGTACCATTAGGAGAGTGTCTAGGCTGATATGGTCAAAGTCAGTTCCCTCCATGTGATTCTTCTAGTAGTGAAGAGAGTCACAATTTAGACAAATCATTGGTTGCTAATTTGGGCTTTTATCAATTTCTGTATAAAAGTAATTTTGAGATTACTATCTATAATAAGAATCTGAAAAGTAGATTTCTATACTGTGGGGAAAAAAGGTGGAATTTTATACTTTGAAAATAAGCAAATGATTAACTTGACATTTTATGATGAATATTGAAAAAGCAAAATTCTGACTAACACTCTGACATTTGAAATTTACATGTTATTCATCTTTTCCCCCAATTAGATGGTGAGTTCCTTGAAGACAGGGATTACAGCTGCCTATCTCAGTATCTCTAGTGGGAATATAATAGATGCTGATAAAATGCTTGGGGAATGAGTAAATGAAATTGCACACACATTGTACCCTATGTGAAATGCTACCAATATGCGATCCTGAGTCATGTGCTTCCCTTCTTGTTATTTTCTTTCTCATAATTTTAGTGAGAATCAAGAGGCCTAAAAGTTAGGAGTAAATTAGGGAAATGGACAATTGACTTTCCTGCTGCCACCTCTGCACTCTCCCTTCTCCACCTTCATTACATAGGAATCATCAGAGCAAGACTTTTACAATGTTAGATCCTATCACTCTTCTTCTCACAATATTTATTTTTGTAATGTTTATTTTTATTTGTTTGACTGTGCTGCATCTTAGCTGCATCATGTGGGATCTAGTTCCTTGACCAGGGATTGAATCCAGACCCCCTGCACTAGGGGCACAGAGTCTTAGCCACTGGACCATCAGGGAAGTCCCTTCTCACAATTTCTAAAGGTGTCAGTGATGGTTGGGGGCTTCCCAGGTGGCACTAGTGGTAAGGAACTGGCCTGCCAATGCAGAAGACTTAAAGACTTGGGTTTGATCCCTGGGTGGGAAAGATCTTCTAAAGGAGGGCATGGCAACCCACTCCAGTATTCTTGCCTAGAGAATCCCATGGACAGAGGAGCCTAGTGGGCTAGAGTCTGTAGGATCAAAAAGACTTGGACAAGACTGAACCAACTTAGCACTCACGCATGCACACATGTAGTGGTTAAAGGATGACTGTAGATTCTGGTTATTCCTCTCTTTAAAAGGTAGAGTCTAATTTTCTTTTTCTTCTCCTTGGATGTTTTCTGGCTTTAATGATGCACCCCACAGAATGTGATATAAGTAATATTCCAGGATTTATGAGCCTAAGTTTTATTTTTATCCACACTTATCACTACTAATATTTTACATGTTTCAATTGGCTATTCCCAGGATTTCATTATAAGCTAGAGTCTGTAGGGTCAAAAAGACTTGGACAAGACTGAACCAACTTAGCACTCACGCATGCACACATGTAGTGGTTAAAGGATGACTGTAGATTCTGGTTATTCCTCTCTTTAAAAGGTAGAGTCTAATTTTCTTTTTCTTCTCCTTGGATGTTTTCTGGCTTTAATGATGCACCCCACAGAATGTGATATAAGTAATATTCCAGGATTTATGAGCCTAAGTTTTATTTTTATCCACACTTATCACTACTAATATTTTACATGTTTCAATTGGCTATTCCCAGGATTTCATTATAAGCTTTATGAAGCTATAGACTTTGACCACTCATAGGTTTATTGTCAGTGCCTAGAAGAGTTTCTGTCACATCATGGACACTCAATAAATATGTGTTGAATGAATAAATCAAATGGGAGTTAAGCACTGGATTATTAGTACTATGCTGGTGACAAAGTAGTACGCTAAAAATGTTCTCCTTCCTCAGCAGAGGATAGGCTGATCAACTTAATTGTTTCTTCTTCTGCTTGAATTCCTATGATTAAACTTGATCTTTCATCCATGCCCTTCAAACCTATGTGTCCTTGTTTAATCAGCAGGATGAGAACTTTTGTACTTCCTTTGCCCTTTAGCCACTAGCAGAAAATGATTGATAGTAAATCATGTCTGAAGGGGACCTCTTCCTCTCTTTTGCCTATTTCTGTGTTAGGGTTGAATTAGGTTACCCACTTAAATAAAATGGCCCATATTAGTGCATATTTTAAAACTTATTTCTTACAGTCTTTGCGTATATGTTTCTGTTTCCCCAGTTTTAAGCATGATGATGGTCCTCATAAATTTATAAGGAAAAAAATAAGCAATGGAAGAAATAAAGGAAATTTAATTGACACTGAATGCTTACTAGAGGTTAGACTCTGTGCTCCATTTTTTCACTTGACAAAATTCCATATTTCTTCTTTCTGGTCTTCCAGCTTTGAGGTCATTTCTGAAATTTAAATCTCTTAATGCTCACTTATCACACAGAATTGCAGACATAGCTTAACAGATGTCAATGACAATATTAAGCAGATAATGCTGTCAATTTTTTATGTCCATGCACACAAATAATGATATGGTTTCCTTTCTTCATATGTAAGTCAGGCAGCCTGGGAACTTCATATTTCCAATAGGTCAACTGACTCCCAAGAATGGAAACTTTACAAGGGTGGGTATTTTGCTTTGTCCAGACTTTAACCCCTGTATCAAGAAACATGCCATCTCCATCACAGGTGTTCCATAAATGTTGAATAAACACAATCCAAGGGTCTGCTTATCATTTTTGGTATAATAAAACACTCAAACTACTACTTAGTCTGTTTCTTTTTATTATAAAAGAAAATTTCTCCCCTTAGATGTCAAACCCATTGAAGAAATTCTATGTCGTCTCACTTATCTCGACTTGATGTAAGTACTTCCATGTCCACTTCAAAGTGTATTCTTAATATTTACAACTTTTCTATTGCTAAATATGATGATTCCTCTTCTCCTGGACCATTAAATACAGTGGTTGTCTCCACAGACCATCAAGATCTAATTAAGGGAGAATAGCTCAGTGTCAGTCAAAGAGAATCGCCTGACTCCCCTGGTTTCCAGTCCCTAAATTTTAACTTTCTACCTTTTTATTCTGTCTTTCAGTTCTGATTTGATCACAGGTGACCTTCTTTGATCTGGTACTACCGTTCTGCCATGCACACATACTTACAAGCAAATATCATTGGATTCTCAGCTCTTGATTCTCTTTTGCTACTAGTGGGAACTGCAATCCATATAAAAGATTGTCTCTCCATTAATTGACTTAGGCATGTTTATTGAGCAACTGATATTTGTCAGACACTCTTGTGGACATTGTGAGGAGTGAACCTTAGCTTCTGTCCCTTAAAAATATAACTATTTGCACCAGCTTACTTTTTAAACTATATATCAGCAACGAGGATTTTCTGCAAGAGAGAGTGATCAAATAATGATAATATTTAAAGGAAGAAATATTTTAATGAAATATCTGCTTTTTGTGTGTGTGTGTGTGTTTTTTTCTCCGAAGTAAAGCAGTGTTGGTTTGGAGCAGATATTCAATGCACGTATTATTTTGCAAGAACACACAGTTCAATTCAGTCGCTCAGTTGTGTCTGACTCTTTGTGACCCCATGGACTGTAGCACACCAGGCCTCACTGTCCATCACCAACTTCCAGAGTTTATTCAGTCTCATGTTCATTGAATTGGTGATGCCAACCAACCATCTCATCCTCTGTCATCCCCTTCTCCTCTTGCCCTCCATCGTTCCCAGCATCAGTGTTTTTTCAAATGAGTTAGTTCTTTGCATCAGGGGGCCAAAGTATTGGAGTTCCATCTTCAAAATCAGTCCGTCCAATGAACATTCAGGACTGATCTTCTTTAGGATGGACTGGTTGGATATCCTTGTAGTCCAAGGGGCTCTCAGGAGTCTTCTCCTACAACTGTCCATCACCAACTTCCAGAGTTTATTCAGTCTCATGTTCATTGAATTGGTGATGCCAGCCAACCATCTCATCCTCTGTCATCCCCTTCTCCTCTTGCCCTCCATCGTTCCCAGCATCAGTGTTTTTTCAAATGAGTTAGTTCTTTGCATCAGGGGGCCAAAGTATTGGAGTTCCATCTTCAAAATCAGTCCGTCCAATGAACATTCAGGACTGATCTTCTTTAGGATGGACTGGTTGGATATCCTTGTAGTCCAAGGGGCTCTCAGGAGTCTTCTCCTACATCACAGTTCAAAAGCATCAATTCTTGGATGCTCAGAGTTCTTTGTAGTTCAACTATCATATCCATACACGACTACTGGAAAAACCATAGCCTTGAGTAGACAGACCTTTGTTGGCAAAGTAATGTCTCTGCTTTTTAATATGCTGTCTAGGTTGGTCATAACTTTTCTTCCAAGGAGCAAGTATCTTTTTATTTCATGGCTGCAATCACCATCTGCAGTGATTTTGGAGCCCCCCAAAATAGTCTGCCACTGTCTCCACTGTTTCTCTATCTATTCACCATGAAGTCAAGATGCTATGATCTTCATTTTCTGAATGTTGAGCTTTAAGCCAACATTTTTACTCTCCTCTTTCACTTTCATCAAGAGATTCTTTAGTTCTTCTTCACTTTCTGCCATAAGAGTGGTGTCATCTGCATATCTGAGGTTATTGATATTTCTTCAGGCAATTTTGGAGCTGGATATTTCTTCCATCTTGTGTTTCTTCCAGCCCAGCATTTCTCATGATGTACTCTGCATATAAGTTAAATAAGCAGGGTGACAATATACACCTTTGATATATGCCTTTCCCAATTTGGAAGCAGTCTGTTGTTCCAATCCAATTCTAACTGTTGCTTCCTGACCTTCATATAGGTTTCTCAAGAGGCATTTCAGGTTTTCTGGTATTCCCATCTCTTTCAGAATTTTCTACAGTTTGTTGTGATCCACACAATCAAAGGCTTTTGGTGTAGTCAATAAAGTAGAAGTAGATGTTTTTTCTGGAACTCTCTTGCTTTATCGATGATCCAGCAGATGTTGGCAATTTGATCTCTGGTTCCTCTGCCTTTTCTAAAAGCAGCTTGAACATATAGAAGTTCACGGTTCATGTACTGTTGAAACCTAGCTTGGAGAATTTTGAGCATTACTTTGCTAGCCTGTGAGATAAGTGCAATTGTTTGGCAATTTGAATATTCTTTGGCATTGCCTTTCTTTGGAATTGGAATGAAAACTGACCTATTCCAGTCCTATGGCCACTGCAGAATTTTCCAAATTTGCTAGCATATTGAGTGCATTACTTTCACAGCATCATCTTTTAGGACTTGAAAGAGCTCAACTGGAATTCTATCACCTCCACTAGCTTTGTTCATAGTGGTGCTTCCTAAGGCCCACTTGACTTCACATTCCATGATATCTGGCTCTAGGTGAGTGACCACACCATCATGATTAGTTGGGTCATGAAGATCTTTTTTGTAGCAAACTGGCTGTCTGGGGAGTCCTTACAAATAGCTGTGAAAAGAACAGAAGCCAAAAGCAAAGGAGAAAAGGAAAGATATACCCATCTGAATGCAGAGTTCCGAAGAATAGCAAGGAGAGATAAGAAAGCCTTCCTCAGTGACCAGTGCAAGAAAAAGAGGAAAACAATAGAATGGGAAAGACTAGTGATCTTTTCAAGAAAATTAGAGATACCAAGGGAACATTTCATGCAAAGATGGGCTCAATAAAGGACAGAAATGGTATGGACATAACAGAAGCAGAAGATATTAAGAAGAGGTGGCAAGAATACACAGAAGATCTATATAAATAAGACCTTCACAACCCAGATAATCACGATGGTGTGATCACTGACCTAGAGCCAGACATCCTGGAAAGTGAAGTACACACAGTATTTACTTATAAATAGGTCATGCACTGTAAGTAATTATATCATTTAAATAATACGAATACAAATGTGGAAAACAGAAGCAAATGTCTACAGTGTGTTTGCTAAAGAGAGTGTCCATGATTCAGAAGATGAATATTTTTAAATTTGTAGGTCACATTTTGTTTAGATTTTCTGAAATGTCATCTTTGGCTCTCTTTTGTTCAATGTGAGATGGAGGCAAGAGATGCAGCTGTTAAAGGCATCAATCTATCAATGACTCAACAAGTATTTATTTTGCACCTACTTAGTTGTTTTGATCTCCTTGGACTGCAAGGAGATTAAATTAGTTAATTCAAAAGGAAATCACTCCTAAATATTCATTGAAAGGACTCATCCTGAAACTGAAGCTCCAATACTTAGGCCACCTAATGCGAAGAACTGATTCATTGGAAAAGACCCTGATGTTGGGAAAGATTGAAGGCAGGAGGAGAAGGGGACGACAGAGGATGAGATGGTTGGATGGCATCACTGACTCAATGGACATGAGTGTGAGCAGGCTCCAGGAGTTGGTGATGGACATAGAAGTCCATGTGCCGAAGTCCATGGGGTCACAAAGAGTTGCACACGACTGAGTGACTGAACTGAACTGAACTATACTCAGTTGCTTGCTGTGCCAGGTACTAATATAGACTAAAGTGCTTAAATAGGATTATTCTGGAGATATTCATGCACAAAATGAAGTAAATGGTATTACACAGAAAGTGACAGGGTGCTGCATGTTGGGGAGCAAGGATCTCAACCGACACATTGTTCTTTCCACAAAGAATGTACCTTGCTCACTGCCTTGGGGAATTATAGAAACTCAGGAGAGGCAAGCAAAGATGGTAACAGGGAACAAAGTATTCAGAAAAGGACAGAGAAAGAGATGCTTGTGATGCTAGGCCAACAAAGAGACAGGAGAGCCTTTTGTTAGTTATGAGTAATTAGCATCAGACATGTAGAGAATCTTAGCGAAACAGCCCTTCATACACAGTACTGATTAAGATTTGTAATTGAAGTCAGTATGAGTGGTGATATTAACACAGACAAAACAAATTGCTAAATGGCAAAAGGCAGCATGGGAGCAGACATGTTCAAGGCATCACATTCTCTGACTACCTCCTGAATCCTTAGATCACATATTCAAATTCATGGTGATTCTTACAGTTCTTGGATCACATTGAGGTCTCTACTCTTTTGGCCGTGTAATTTTCTAAAGTCACCAAGACCTCTTTTGTGTCCTGTCTCTCAAACAGCTGATTCCGTCACTTGTTAATGTGAAGAACCTCTGGTTCTGGTTTTCATCATCAGCCTTTGTTTGCAGTCTGTATTCCCAACTACACTATCTTCTACATCTGCTTATGACATCTGCTTAGGTAACAGATTGATTGTTTGCAGGAGTATTTACTCCATTATTTTTATACTGAGAAAGGGACTTAGGGCTTCTTTTCAATTTACATCTCTCCCTAAACAATCTCATTTGGCCTCATGACTTTAAGTACCATCTATAGTTTTATGGATCTCTAACTGCATCCCAGATCTTTCTCACTTCCATGCTTAGATATTTAAGGCCTCTGAATCATCTTCATTCAATATCCAGTAGTCACTTAAATCTCAGAATGTTTAAACAAGTTTTCAAAACAGAACATTTGACTCCCTCATACAAAATGTTCATTCTTCTAGTCTTTCCTGGTTAAAAACAACACATTGTCATTTACTAAGTTGTTCAAGCTCTAAACCGAGGATTAACCCTAGTTGTTCTCTTTCCTTCCTCTGCCTCCCCTTGCTCTACATTCAGTTCAACATCAGATCTTTCTGTCTCTGAAACAGATCCCCCTTTCCTTTAGCCTCTCTGTCCCTTTCAGAAGCACTGAGATAGCCATACTGTCTTCATCTCTCACGGGTGCTACCGCAAGACCTTACTAACTTGTTTCCCTATATCTCCTCTTGTTCTCCTTCCATCTACTACATACCTGGCAGCTGATTTACTTTATTTTACTACAAAGTAGCTCATATTTCAAAAACAGAATTTATATTTTATCCCTGTGCAACATAAAACCCTTCAAAGACTTTTCTATTGATCTTTAGAATAAAATCCAAACTCCACAGGAAGATTTTATAGACCACCAAAATATTTCCTCCACATACTGACTACTGTGGTCCACTTTCCCTTTGTTCCTTTACAACTCAATGATACTGGCCTCCTTTTTGTCCATTTATTCATTCAGCCTATGATTAAGCAGCTCCTAATTGCCACTCTGCTGCTTCTGCTGCTGCTAAGTCACTTCACTCCTATCCAACTCTGTGCCACCCCATAGACGGCAGCCTCAGGCTCCTCCACCCCTGGGATTTTCCAGGCGAGAACACTGGAGTGGGTTGCCATTTCCTTTTCCAATGCATGAAAGTGAAAAGTGAAAGTGAAGTTGCTCAGTCGCATCCGACTCTCTAGCAGTGAACAAAAATGTCCCTTACTCAAGTAGCTTACATTTTAGTGAGGGGAAAAAGCAGTAAACAAATATGTATATGCCTATATATATATACATATATATACATATATATATATTCCCTGCACCTAATATATATGTACAACTACTTCTGGATGGGATAACTGTTATGGATTAACAATAAAACAAGAGAAGAGAATAAACAGTGAGTGAGGCTACTGTATTTTAGGCCGAGTGATGTTGAACAGAGATCTGAATGAAGGGAAGGTATTTGTCACATGAATTCTTATAGGTGAGTCTTTAAGGCAGAGGGAAAAGAAGGGACAATCATTCTGATTTGGGGGAGCTTGCTTATATTCTGGGGAACAAAGAAGGCTGGTATGGCTGGGAAAGGGTGAATAAAAGACAGAGGTATCCATCCAGGTTTTGTTGTTCTTCCAAATGACTTTGGCTTTTACAGTGACTGAGACAGGAAGCCTCTGGAAGATTCTGAGCAGAGGAACAACTGAGGCACTCTGGTCTCCAGGAGATGGCATGGTGTTCATGAAAGTGGTAGATGATAAAGGGCCACTTAGGGCAGGTAAAGGGAGAAGGGTGGTGTCTTGGATGAGTAAGGACATGATGGAAGTGAAGAGAAGTCATGAATTTAGGAGTCCATTTTAAAGATACTACAAACCTAACTTGTCCATGGATTGTATGTGGAGTGCGGGTAAAAGAAAGGGATCAAGAGTGATTCCGTGTTTTTGGCTCTGCTAGCTGGATGAAGGGAGGATGAACCAGGGTCCACAGGGTCCTGGTTCATAATATGAACACATCATTTACTCAACAAATAGTTATTGGATGTCTATTATAGGCAGGCAGAGTGCTGGATATTGGGTGCTGAGATGATTTCAGTTCTCTTCATGGCCCTGCATTATTCAGAGTGGAATGAAGTCACAACTTCCACGTATCTACCAGGAAAAAATTCAGCCTCAGGTTGAAAGCCTAGAGTTACTACCAGCCTTTCACACCCAGCCCCTCCTGTGGCAGTCCACAATTCCATCTCTTCTTTTAATTGTCTATAATAGCTACAAACTAGAAATACCATTATTTAGTGACCACACAAATGACATACTGTTTCACATTTAAAACAGTTCATCTCTTCAATGTTGGTTCAACACCTTTATCAGGAATAGGAAATTGAAGGCTAAGATTATATTTCTCTCAATATCTACTCAATTGCTAAAAGGAACACAGATCCATAAGTAATGAGATGATTGACTTTACGCCACTAACAGTGAAATCTTTTAACTAGAGATTTCTCTGTAATTATTGTAATTAAGGACACCTTTCTGGGCCTATACTTTTTGGGTGTGGAAGTCACAAATGTGCCATGAACTCAGATCAATGGACATTTGCCAGCCTCCATCAACTTGTCCTTTCCGGGCTTCTTGTTCCAAGCACAGGAGGGCCAACTTCTAAAAACAGGAAACATTCTGTGCTTTTAAAATATGAGCGGATATAAAGGACAGCAGGTGGCTGAAATTGGATGAAATGTTCAAATTTTAATTAAACCATCAATGTAATCACTAATGATAGGAATAGCAACAGTTTCTTGAGGGAATAAATGAGTAAGGCCAGAGAAAGTGAAATAAATTAACAGAATTTTTTTTGAGTCCATGTTAGGTAACTCACTTAGAATCATAAAAAGTTTAAACTTAAGTCTGTCATCTTTTCAAGCAAATCATTCCCCTACTGCTGTGTAAGGATTTTGGGGTGCTGGTACAACACTCTTAGCGTTCCTCTACTTTATTTGTAGGTGGAAATTGTGTGTATATAGGGAAGCACCCTTCAGACTTCATGAGAACTTGATACTTGGAGTGAGTAGACCAGTTTTAAAGCTCCCTGGCGATTCTTTCAGTATATGACAATATTTGTCAGGTGCCTGCTATGGATCACTTTTAAGGCTATAAACACATTATTTCATTTAATCTGCATAACAGACTTCCAAAAGAGGTATATCATTTTTTTAAAATATCATTTTATAAATGAGAAAACCAAGGATCAGTAATGTGAAGGGTTATGACTAAGAACAAGAATACTATGGCACTAGGATTCAGTCTTGGCTGTGTGTTCAAAACCATTCAACGTGGGGTTAGTTCCTTGAGGTCAGAAAATAAATTGGTAGAAAGTTTGATACTCATTTTCATCAGTGGTGGCAATATATAGGCTTAGAAACAGAATCGTTGATGAAGTACTTTTTCTTTAGCCTACACTGGGGTTTTTCAAATTTGGCATTGTTGACACATGTGAATATCTAGTCGCTCGGTTATGTCAGCTTCTTTGTGACCCTATGGACTATAGCCTGCCAGGCTCCTCTATCCATGGGGATTCTCCAAGTAAGAATAATACAGTGGGTTGCCATGCCCTTCTCTAGGGGATTGTCCCAACCTAGGGATCGAACCCAGGTCTCCCACATTGCTGGAGGATTCTTTACTGCCTGAGCCACCAAGGGAAGCCCTTGTTGACATATAGGGTTGGATAATTCTTTGTTGGGGGGGGCAGCTTCCTGTGCATCGTAGGGTAATTAGTATCAGCATTGGCCTTTATCCTTTAGGTGTCAGTAGCATCTCCTCTTGGAGAAGGCAATGGCAACCCACTCTAGTACTCTTGCCTGGAAAATCCCATGGAAGGAGGAGCCTGGTAGGCTGCAGTCCATGGGATTGCTGAGTTGGGCACGACTGAACGACTTCACTTTCACATTTCACTTTCATGCACTGGAGAAGGAAATGGCAACCCACTCCAGTGTTCTTGCCTGGAGAATCCCAGGGATGGGGGAGCCTGGTGGGCTGCTGTCTATGGAGTCACACAGGGTTGGACATGACTGAAGCGACTTAGCAGAAGCAGCAGCATCTCCTCTATTGTAATTGCACAAAAATCTCCGGATACTGCTAAATGTCCCTTGGCCTACCGTGAGAACCACTGGTCTACATGCAGATACAAATTTTGTCTTATACTTTTTATAAGAACAGTGTGTGTGTGTGTGTGTGTGTTTGCATGCATCCACACATGCGTGTGTGTGTGAGAGACAGAATGTGTGTTTATTATAGGACTCCCTCTAGCTTGACAATAATGAACTCCACCTGCAAGTAAAGTGAGAAAAAAAGACTTAGTTGCTAAAATGTTCTGAAGTTAATATTTAAGTCAAATGGGATCAGCATTTTCTTGGAACAAAATGTGAAACGAAAAGACAAAACCAAAAGTCTTTGTGAAGGGGTTTCTAGGCTTTGTGAATCAGGCCCTGGAGTCCCACTCCACTAAACTTTACAGCGCACATTTTCTTAATGGCAACCAGGGAAACTAGGCACTTTTGCTGCCCCTCTGTACACAAAATTTCAGATCTTTGAACGATGCAGAAAGGAGCCATTGTGTGCTTCACAGCTGCGTGAATTATACCATAAATATTCATTAATGCTCAAGACTGGAAACACATGCTACTTTTACAGACGATGAGGCAGAAAGCAGTCAGAAGGACTGCTTGGCTGAGGTCAAGGGGACACCTTGTACTAAGGAGAAAGTGGAGAGGGATTTCCAGAAATAATTTGAGGGAAAGATGAGTTGTGGGGGTGAGGAGCTCTGTTCACTGAATTTCTCTATATGAGATATGCCCATAGTAGGCACTCAAGAAATGTTTGTCATAGTCTTGCATTTTTCTAAATGCAGCATTCATTGAATAATTAATTACTGGCACGGATAAGATAGACCACTCTACATAAATAAAAAGAAACAACTTTTAGTCCTTATCGATACATGTGCTATGCAATGGTCTCTCTCTCTCTCTCTCTCTCTCTTTTTGTCTTATTATATGCTGTAACTCATTTGTGATTATCATAACCCCAAAGTCTGTATAATATCATAATCCTTGTTTTATAGAAGAGAAAGACAGAGCAGAATGACTTGCCCAAGGCCATAAAACTAGTAAAAAGGGGTAAAAATTTGAATATAGGCTGTGAAATCTAAAGTCAATATTCTTTGAGTTATATTACAGAATGGTGCTGCTGCTTCTGCTAAGTCGCTTCAGTTATATCCGATTCTCTGTGACCCCATAGACAGCAGCCCACCAGGCTCCCCCGTCCCTGGGATTCTCCAGGCAAGAACACTGAAGTGGGTTGCCATTTCCTTCTCCAATGCATGAAAGTGAAAAGCAGAAGTGAAGTCGCTCAGTCATGCCCGACTCTTCGCGATCCCATGGACAGAGGAGCCTGGTAGGCTGCAGTCCATGAGATAATGTAAAATGTACTATACTTCATGGTAAATCACCTTAGCTATGATGTTCAAAGTTTTTTGTGTGTTTTTTTTTTTTTTTTGGCAAGAAAGACAAGCACTGTGATTTCTAATAGTAGAGGAGCAAACTGAGCCTTGGTCTCCCGAGGTGGAGCTAGTGGTAAAGAACCCTCCTGTCAATGCTGGAGACAAAGAGAGGCAGGATCAGTCTCTGGGTTGGGAAAAATCCCCTGGATGAAGGTGTGGCAACCTACTCCAGGATTCTTGCCTGGAATCCCATGGAAAGAGGAGCCTGGCAGGCTACAGTCCATAGGGTCTCACAGAGTTGGATGGAACTGAAGCAATTTAGCATGCAAACTGAGCCTTGCTCTTATTCCAAAATCACAACATTTTTTTCAGACATTATTAAACTTAGAAACAAAGAGGATCAACAGGATTCCTCAGGCACAGTTGCCCAGACCATAGTGGCTGGGGTCAAATTCTGGGCTAACCACTTTTTAACTAGTGTGAACACACAAGTGACCTTAATTTATTTGTACCTCATTTCCTTTATCTGAAAAAGTAGTAGTAATAAAAGTGCTTGTCTCACAGTGTAAAGTGAAGACTAAATGATAGTATATACATGAAGAGCTTAAGAGACTGTGGGACACACAAAGGGTCAATAAAAGATAGTTCTTTTTATTATTGTTAACATTATTTCAGCGAAAAATTGATTGAAGATCTACTGTATACAAGATGGGAGGTTACTTAGCATGAGGAATTCAGCAAGTATTTATTGAACAACTACTATATGGTAAGCACTATTTCAAATGCCTGGGTTATATCAGTGAACCAAATAAACAAAGCTGAAGTCATTATTGTCATTTCTGTTAAACAGTATAGCTCATCTACAGATAATGGTGTCTTATCTGGCTAATTTACAAATTGGTTGTTATAGCCAAATCCCTTCCCCCATTTCTCTTTATCATACTGTGAAATAAAATTAATTTTTTGTGGAAAAATAAGAAATATTTAAACACAAAAAGATTCTTCTCTGAACTACGGTGTCTTCTCTCCCCTCTATAGTACATTGTGTATCCTAACCATCAACCAAACCTTCCCCATTAGCAGAAATATATGCTCAACCATAAAGAGCAGCCATCTCTTAGCATCAACACATCAATTTCTTGAAGATAACATTCCTTCTCGGTTTCTTAAAGTGTCACAAGGTGCTTAGATCTGGATTATGTAAACTGTCATTATGTCATTTATTGTATAGCCCTCTGTCTCAAAATGCTTATGTAACTGTGCCTTTTTTTTTTAAATTTTACTTTTTTATTCTGGTTGGTGCATGCTTTCCCCCCCCATTTTTAAATGTTTTTAGTAGGTGGATCATTGCTTTACAATATTGTGTTGGTATATGCCATGTATCAACAGGAATCAGCCACAGTATACCTCCCTCTTAAACCTCTTTCCCATCTCCCACCCTATCCCACCCCTTTAGCTTGTCATAGAGAAAGAGTTTGAGCTCCCGGCATGATACAGCAAAGTCTTTCTGGCTGTCTATTTCACATATGGTAAGAAAAGGAGTTCATCAAGGCTGTATATTGTCATCCTGCTTATTTAACTTATATGCAGAGTACATCATGAGAAAATCTGGAATCAAGATTGCCGGGAGAAATATCAATAACCTCAGATATGCAGATGACACTACCCTTATGACAGAAAGTGAAGAGGAGCTAAAAAGCCTCTAGATGAAAGTGAAAGAGGAGAGTGAAAAAGTTGGCTTAAAGCTCAACATTCAGAAAACAAAGATCATGGCATCTGGTCCCATCACTTCATGGGAAATAGATGGGGAAACAGTGGAAACAGTGTCAGATTTTATTTTTGGGGCTCCAAAATCACTGCAGATGATGACTGCAGCCATGAAATTAGAAAACGCTTACTCCTTGGAAGAAAAGTTATGACCAACCTAGATAGTATATTCAAAAGCAGAGACATTACTTTGCCGACTAAGGTCCATCTAGTCAAGGCTATGGTTTTTCCTGTGGTCAAGTATGGATGTGAGAGTTGGACTGTGAAGAAGGCTGAGTGACTAAGAATTGATGCTTTTGAACTGTGGTGTTGGAGAAGACTCTTGAGAGTCCCTTGGACTGCAAGGAGATCCAACCAGTCCATTCTGAAGGAGATCAATCCTGGGATTTCTTTGGAAGAAATGGTACTAAAGCTGAAGCTCCAGTACTTTGGCCACCTCATGTGAAGAGTTGACTCATTGGAAAAGACTCTGATGCTGGGAGGGATTGGGGACAGCAGAAGGGGATGACCGAGCATGAGATGGCTGGATGGCATCACGGACTCGATGAATGTGAGTCTGAGTGAACTCCAAGAGATGGTGATGAACAGGGAGGCCTGGCGTGCTGCGATTCATGGGGTCGCAAAGAGTCAGACACGACTGAGCGACTGAACTGAATATATATGTTTCAATGTTACTCTCTTAATTCATCCCCCCACTTTCCCCACTGTGTCTACACGTCTGTTCTCTATGACTGCACCTCCACTGTTGCTCTGCAGATGGGTTCTTCAGTACCATTTTCCTAGATTCTATATATATATGTGTATAATTGTCTTGACTTTTAATGGGCAGCACAGTTCTGCAAGCTTTCTGAGTTATTCTCAGGTTATAATCCTCAAATTTGGCTCCAATAAAACTTCCACTTTTTGGTAAATGTACTAGTAATTAGTTTTCATTGGCAATTCTTTCATTCCTTCTAAGGGTGCCTGGTCTCCAGGCAAAAGCAGAAGCACAGATGCGATTAAGGCAACCATACACACAGACACTCACACACACATATCCACGTTAATTATTCAATCTATGCAGATACTGAATTAATGTGCTCATGCATTATCTCATTTAATACATCTAATTCTCATCACAGCCCTATGAAATATGCTATTTTATTTTATTTTTAATGGAACATCAGGTATTTTATTAATATAAATTTATATATTTTAATTGGAGGATAATTACTTTACAATATTGTATTGGTTTTGACATACATCAACATGAATCCACCACAGGTATATGCATGTTCCCCATCCTGAACCCCCCTCCATCCTTCTTTCCTGTACAGTTCCTCCGGGTCATCTCAGTGCACCAGCCCCAGCATCCAGTATCATGCTTTGCACCTGGATTGGTGATTCATTTCATATATGATATTATACATGTTTCAATGTCATCCTCTCAAATTATCCCACCCTCTCCCTCTCCCAAAGAGTCCAAAAGACTGTTCTATG